>OX328123.1:12787661-12942661 GCA_946811695.1 Gonocerus acuteangulatus | reverse complement strand
ATTAGTGAAACTTATTTTAAATCAAATATTTGCACTGATTATTTTATATATTTCGACTTGGTGATTGGCTTTTGCATGATATTTTGCTTGTCTTCTATTAGCTGTGGTTGAGGAGTCAAAAGATGCCTGTCGTCCATCTCCGTGTGGCCCTTATAGCCAATGTAGAGAGTATCTTGGTTATGCTGTGTGCAGTTGTCTCCCAGGCTATATTGGTGCTCCTCCTGCATGCCGACCAGAATGTGTCGTTAGCTCAGAATGTGCTCTGAATTGTGCTTGTGTCAATCAAAGATGTACTGATCCATGCCCAGGGACTTGTGGTTTGAATGCACGTTGTCAGGTTGTTAACCACAACGCAATCTGCAGCTGTACGCCAGGATTCACTGGGGACCCGTTTGTACGCTGCATTCCAGAACATAGTAAGTACTGTGTACAAAGCATGTATTTCAATTTGCAGCGTTGCCCTTCTTTTAAAAATCATGATCATTGTTAGAGCAATTACTTGCATTTTTTTTTCTTTTTTTTTTTTTTTTTTAAATAAATCTATACAGTGAAGGGTTACGCTGTTGCATGTAGATTATTCGTTTTGTATGCTGATGCATGTTGTATGGGGAATTGTAGAGCCTGCAGTAGTAGGATACCCGAGCCAGAATCCATGTGTTCCAAACATCTGTGGACCAAATACAGTTTGTCGTCCTTTGGGTGCTACGCCAGTATGTTCTTGCTTGCCAAACTACATCGGTCGACCACCAAACTGCCGTCCTGAATGTACTATCAATGCCGATTGTACTGGTAACCAAGTCTGTCAAAACGAAAGATGCAAGAACCCGTGTCCAGCATCATGTGGAGTAAACACACTCTGTACAGTTTCCAACCACTCACCTCTATGCTCATGTTTATCAGGTTTCAGTGGTGATCCATTTGTTGAATGTTCACCAATTATTCAATGTAAGCGGCATCTTTTTTCTTTCTTTCTTTTTCTTTTAAATATCTCTTATTTTTCTTTGCTTTAGTACTACTATACTTTTGTATTGACTTTTTGAACAGCTGTTCAAGTGGAAACACCACGGGATCCTTGTAATCCTAGTCCTTGTGGTCCAAATGCAGTATGCAAAGAAAGGAATGGTGCTGGATCTTGTACATGCCTACCTGAGTATTCTGGGGATCCCTACACTGGATGTAGACCAGAGTGCGTCCTTAATACTGATTGTCCCAGAGACAAAGCGTGTACAAATAATAAGTGTCGAAACCCATGCCCTGGAATGTGTGGTTTAAATGCAGAATGCAGGGTTGTAAACCACGCTCCATCGTGTAACTGTCTTCCGGGTTTCACTGGAAATCCTTTAACTGCATGCAATCAACCTCCTCCACGTAAGATTTCTTTTCACTCTATACCTCTTCTTTATTTCTACTCTTGCTTTTTTCTATCTATTTTTCTTTTCTATTTCTTTTCAATACAGAAGAACCTGAGAGGCCAAAGAATCCATGCATACCATCTCCATGTGGTCCCTATAGTGTATGCCGTGTCACAGATAACCACGCTGTTTGCTCTTGTCAAGCTAATTACATTGGAAGTCCACCGGCTTGTAGGCCAGAATGTATGATCAGTGCAGACTGTGCTCAAAATAAAGCCTGTATAAATCAGAAATGCACTGACCCTTGTCCAGGAACTTGTGGACTCAACGCCCGCTGTCAAGTTGTTAATCACAACCCTATATGTAGCTGTCCATCAGGATTTGTGGGAGATCCTTTTGTTAGATGTTTACGAGAAGAGAGTAAGACTTCCAACTTTTATCTTTTTCTAGAATTTTATTGGTGTTTCTGTTATTTATTAAGTCTATTATTTTCTTTTTTATTCTTTTGCTATTTTATTCTTTTGCTATCGTATTCTTTTACTATTTCATTCTGTTTCTATTTTATTCTACTTTTTATCACTTTAATCTATCTAATCTTTTCTTTTCCTTTTCTTTCTTTCAAACTTTGTAGAAAAACCTGTAGCAGTACCACCAAGTGGGAATCCATGTGTACCATCTCCTTGTGGGCCAAATTCTCAATGCAGAGCAATAGGTCATACACCGGCCTGCTCGTGTGCTCCGAATTATATAGGTCGACCACCCAATTGTCGCCCTGAGTGTACAATAAATGCAGAATGTCCTGGAAACTTAGCATGCCAAAATGAAAAATGTCGAGATCCATGCCCAGGGTCATGTGGGCCCCAAGCAACTTGTCATGTTGTCAAACATAGTCCACAATGCTCTTGTGTACCGGGATATACTGGTGATCCGTTTGCTGGATGCTCTTTGATTGTTCAACAAAGTAAGAATAACAAAATTTGTAATTTCTTTATCGCAGGCTTTTGTATAACAGGGAGTTCTTATTCTACCCAATTTTTCCTCTTTTTTTCATTTTAGCGCCTCCAACTGAGAGCCCTAGGGACCCTTGTAATCCTTCTCCGTGTGGAGCAAATGCTGTTTGTAAAGAAAGAAATGGTGCTGGATCTTGCAGCTGTTTGTCCGAGTATTTCGGAGATCCTTACACCGGTTGTAGGCCTGAATGTGTAGTAAACACTGATTGTGACAGAAGTAAGGCTTGTATGAACAATAAATGTAAAGATCCATGTCCAGGAACTTGCGGAATCAATGCAGAATGTAATGTTATAAACCATGCTCCGACGTGCTCTTGTTTACCCGGGTTTACCGGAGATCCAATAGTTGCATGCAGACAACCTCCACAGAGTAAGAAATATATACCAGCCCTTGCTTTTCTGCTTGTTACTATGGAAAATAAATATTAAAAAGTTAAATTTGATACATTTCAGCACCCGAACCTGAAAGGGACCCATGCAAACCTTCGCCATGTGGTCCATTTAGTGTGTGTCGAGTTTCGAATAATCATGCTGTTTGTTCATGCCAATTAAACTACATTGGCTCACCACCGGCTTGTCGGCCAGAATGCATGATAAGTGCAGACTGTCCCCAAGACAAAGCTTGCTTAAACCAAAAGTGTACAGATCCTTGCCCAGGAACGTGTGGCTTGAATGCACGATGTCAAACAGTTAATCATAATCCAATATGTAGTTGCCCTTCTGGATTCGAAGGAGATCCTTTTGTGAGGTGTCTTAAAGAGCAAAGTAAGATATTTTTCCTTTTAAACTTCTGATTATACTTCTTTTCGCTACATTTTTTAATCTTTTTTTCTTTTCTTCTTTCTTTTACTTTCATACTGTCTTTACTCACTTATAGAAAAACCTGCAGCTGCTCCACCCAGCGGGAATCCATGCGTTCCATCACCTTGTGGTCCTAATTCTCAATGCAGAGCAATAGGCAGCACACCAGCATGCTCTTGCTCGCCAAATTATGTTGGAAGGCCACCTAACTGCCGGCCCGAATGTACTATTAATGCCGAATGCCCAGGCAACTTGGCTTGTCAAAACGAGAAATGCACAGATCCATGCCCAGGATCGTGTGGGCCTCAAGCAATTTGTCAGGTCGTTAAACATAATCCGCAGTGTACCTGCGTAACCGGGTACACTGGTGATCCTTTTGCGGGCTGCTCTCTAATTGTTCAGCAAAGTAAGCTCAATTACCTTTCTTCTTTCTTTCTTTTTCAATGACTCTTCTTCCCTATTTCTTTTTACTGTTTCTTCTATTCCAGTAGTTCCAACCGAAGGGCCTAGAAATCCATGCAATCCTTCTCCTTGCGGGGCCAATGCAGTTTGTAAGGAACGAAATGGTGCAGGTTCATGTTCATGTTTACCTGAATATTTTGGCGATCCCTATACAGGATGCAGGCCTGAATGTGTTGTTAATTCTGATTGCGACAGAAGCAAAGCTTGTATGAACAACAAATGTAAAGACCCTTGCCCAGGGACGTGTGGCTTAAACGCTGAATGTAATGTAATTAATCACGGACCCTCTTGTACCTGTCTATCAGGTTTCAGTGGTGATCCTTTGACTTCATGTCGACCAATTCAACAAAGTAAGGAATATTTACTAATTCTCTACGTTTTTTTGTTTTCTAAACGGCTTATTAATTAAACAATTTATTTAACAGCAGTGCCAGAAAAACCTAAAAACCCCTGCCAACCAACACCTTGTGGACCTTACAGTCAGTGCAGAGTAGTAAATGCTCATGCTGTTTGCTCTTGCCAAGCTAACTACATCGGAAGTCCGCCATCGTGTAGGCCTGAGTGTATGGTCAGTGCAGACTGTTCTCAAGATAAAGCCTGCATGAATCAAAAGTGCTCTGACCCTTGTCCGGGTACTTGCGGGCTAAATGCACGTTGCCAAGTAGTAAACCATAATCCCATATGCAGCTGTCCAACTGGTTTTATTGGGGATCCTTTTGTCCGTTGTATCAAAGAAGAAAGTAAGAATCTATTCTTTTTTCACACTTTCTCTTTTTTACTCTAATCTACAGGGTTACTGTAGGGTTAAGTCGACCCACATCCATAGCAAGGTGATAGTTTTGCTCAAAACAAACTATGTTAAGCCCATATTGCCTTATGTTTTCTAGCTATTTAATATTTTAGGTTTTGTGTATTTTTATTTTTTTTTCTAGCATTTTAACTGAAAGTTTTAATTTTTTGTTGTATTTAAGACATTCAGAATAAACTATTAATTAAATAAAACTATCAAATTTGTACAGAATGTATGACATAATAACTAAAATTTACATTTTTTCCCCCTAAAACCTTTAACTTCATCTCTATCTCTCTTTAAAAAAAATATTAGTAGCTATTCTTGCAAATTGTACATCTCTGTTTATTAAGCTACACCAAAAAGTACAATAGTCAGGTAAAATGTTTATAATTCTTAGAAAAAAAAAGTGTGACAAACAGATGAGCAGGAGATAATTTAAGTTCCACTTAACACAAGAGATATAGAGTTGACCTTACAGGTTTTTAGGGAAAAAATAATGTAAATTTTAGTTATTAGGTCGTACTATCTGTTGTCTTGTAAAAATGTGATAGTTTTATTTAATTAATAGTTTATTCTGAATGTATTAAATACAAAAACAATAAAAACTTTCAGCACAAATGCTAGAAATTAAAAAAAAAAAAAAAAAATACCCTTAATCTAAGGAAGATGGACTTTTTTAAAAAAAAAAAAAAAAAAAAAAAAAAAAAAAAACCTAAAATATTAAATATATTGAAAACGGGTAACTTTTGGATAAAATAATATGGGCTTAAAATTGTTAGTTTTGACCAAAACTATCACCTCGCGATGGATGTGGGTCACCTTACCAGTAACCCTGTATATATCTTCTATACTTATTTTCTTGGAATATTAAAAACTTTCTTGTCAATTTTATTTTATCTATGTCTTGCATCATCTAATCTTTTAACAACAATATTTCTTCATTTATCACTTCTCTTCTTGTTACTGTTTTCTTAATTTACTTCTTCTCATTTGCTCAATTATAGAGAGACCTGTCCAGGAAGCGCCTTCTGGTAACCCATGTGTTCCATCACCTTGTGGTCCAAATTCACAGTGTAGACCAATCGGTAACACTCCAGCATGTTCTTGTTCTCCGAATTATGTGGGTCGACCTCCGAATTGTCGCCCAGAATGTACCATTAATGCCGAATGCCCAGGAAATTTGGCATGTCAGAATGAAAAATGCAGAGATCCGTGCCCCGGATCGTGTGGACCTCAAGCCACTTGTCAAGTTGTTAAACACAATCCGCAATGCTCGTGCCTTCCTGGATATACTGGGGATCCGTTTGCTGGATGTTCACTTGTTCAGCAAAGTAAGAGTTTCTTCATAAACACTTTCTTCAAATTTCAAAACCTTTTCTCTTCTTAACTATCTTTTCTTCATTTCTTTCTTATTTCCTATCTTCTAGTAATGCCTACCGAAGGTCCGAGAATGCCGTGCAATCCTTCTCCGTGCGGTGCCAATGCAGTCTGCAAAGAAAGGAATGGTGCAGGTTCCTGTACATGTTTACCTGAATACTTTGGTGATCCATATTCTGGCTGTAGGCCCGAATGTGTCACAAATTCAGAATGTGACAGGAACAAAGCTTGCATGAATAACAAATGCAAGGACCCTTGCCCAGGAACGTGTGGAATAAATGCCGAATGCCGAGTTCTCAATCATGCGCCATCTTGCTCATGCCTTCAGGGGTATTCAGGAGACCCGCTATCTTCTTGTGCACTCATACAATCCAGTAAGAAATATAAAGAATAAACATTTTTGATGAATAAATTGAACGAATATCAGTAAGACATCAAACTTCTATTTTATTTTAACAGCAGCTACAGAGCCTACAAATCCTTGCGTACCATCGCCTTGCGGTCCGAACAGCATTTGTAAAGAAATTAAAGGACATGCTGTGTGTACTTGCTCGCCAAATTTTGTTGGTTCTCCACCAAGTTGTAGACCAGAATGTGTTGTCAGTTCGGAATGTTCACAAGATAAAGCTTGCATAAATCAGAAATGTGTGGATCCTTGTTCCGGAACTTGTGGATCAAATGCTCGATGCCAAGTTGTAAATCATAATCCGATTTGCAGCTGCCCACCAGGATTCACTGGTGACCCATTTATCCGTTGCTCAAAACTTCAGCGTAAGCTATACTTTTCTCTTCTTTTAAACTAACCTTCTTTTATTTATTTTTTAATGCTAACAAATTTTATTTTCTTCCTGTAAACTTGTATACATATTGTTTATCTATACTTTCTTTAACCCCTGGTGTTTATAAAGTGTCTAAGAGACATAAGGGAAATTTCGGTATGTTGGCAGCAGTGAGCATTAAGATTCTAGATGCTTGCTGCTGCCAACATACTTCACTGAAATTTCCCTAGTGTCTGTCAGACACTTTAAGCCCACCAGGGGTTAAGTCTCTCATTTACATACTCCTATAAGTTTTCTTCTACTTATTTTTACTTTATTTCAATTTTATTTTTTAGTCTTATTTTCTTACTATGCCTTGTTCTTTCTTTTTATCTTTTTATCCTATCCTACTTTTTTTTTCTTTCTCTTAGCTACAACTACACCTTCACCGCCTTCAAACCCTTGTTCACCTTCACCATGTGGTCCTCACTCTCAATGTCGAACAGTGGGTTCTACTCCGGCCTGCTCTTGCCTTCCAAATTATATTGGAAATCCGCCAAACTGTCGCCCGGAATGTGTTCTTCATGCTGAATGTGCCAGCAATTTAGCTTGCAGAAATGAGAAGTGTATTAATCCATGCCCTGGTTCGTGCGGGCACCAAGCTGAGTGCCGTGTCGTCAACCACAATCCAGTGTGTACTTGTCCTCAGGGCTATATAGGAGACGCTAGTGTCTCTTGCCAACCAGCTCCAATCGCAAGTAAGACCTCGGTGGCAATTCAAAGAGCTTCTTACAGAAAAGTGATGCTTATTCTTTTAAATAATATAAATGATAAATATTTTTATTTTACAGCTACTGAAAGAGCTCCGGAATCAATCGATCCGTGCTTCCCATCTCCATGCGGCGCAAACGCAGAATGCCACAACCGCAATGGCGCAGGATCGTGTTCTTGCCTAGCTGGCTTCCAAGGCGATCCTTACGCTGGCTGCAGAAGAGAATGTGAATCAAACCAAGACTGTGCTCCGCCATTAGCTTGTGTCGGATATAAATGTGTCAACCCGTGTCCGGGTACTTGTGGAGTTGGAGCTGAGTGTTCTGTTGCCAATCACATACCAATTTGCTCTTGTCCTGCTGGCTTTACTGGAGACCCATTCCTCTCATGCCATCCTGCCCCAGCTAAACGTAAGTTATTTTAAACGACATAACATTATTTCTTACATGATATTTGTATAATCCAATTTAAAAAAATTTAGTAAACCATGAATGTACTGAGAACACAGATTAGATACTAATCTGCCCCTGTAAGATAAAAATCAGTAAACAATATCATTCTCATACTATCATTAAGAATTGCCCTCTTGAATCAATTTTACTAGCTAACAATCAAACTCGGTCTTACTTAAGAAAAGATTCCATAATATATTAAAGTAATATTATACATTTCCAAAGTTTTACTATTTTTGGAGTTATTTTAAATAATACCTTATTTGAAATCCTTATCTACAAAAATTGGACCAACCTTAACGTTCTAGACCCGGGATTCTCAAACTGGGTGGCGTATATTGCATAGTTAAAATGACAGAACATAATAATTATTTCTTTTGACTAAACTTATATGTTTTAAGATTTTGTTTAATGTTAACAATAATAATACAATTAAAAATTAAACGTCTCTATTTATGAAACAAATATGGACTTTATTATCACAAATTTCATAGACTTGAAACACCTATTTGTGAAAAAACGCTTCTAGGAATAAAAACGAAGAATCGGAACAGAGAAAAGAGTTTTTTGACTTAAACTGATTTTTTAAAAATTATATCTTGTAACATTAACAATTAAAAAATCGGTTTTCAATATAAAACCCATCCATTAATTATGTAAGGGGGGGGGGTGTGGAAAGCTTTCATTTTACCAAAAGGGGGCGTGGTACATAAAACTTTGGGAACCCCTGGACTAGACAAACTAAAATAGAACTTGTTATAAGGCTCTGATTTTAAATTTTTTTTTTTTTTTATCTTCTTGAATTAAAAAATAAGTTATTTGATGAGAGCTTATTAGTATGACTCAAGAAAATTGGATTTTCTTAGCAATTAAAATCACACTAAATAAATTCATAAATTCATCTGGTTTAAATTCCTATTTTACATCAAAAATTACTTTAAATAAAGTAAATTTCATGTTTTTCTTCATTTTAAATTATTTTGCACAATTTAAAATTTGGTATTAGTGAACTTTAATTTTTCTTAATTTTTTTTGTTTTAGCTGTTGATAGACCATCAGACCCATGTCTTCCATCCCCATGTGGACCTAACAGTCAATGCAGAACTGTAAATCAACAGGCAGTCTGCTCTTGCTTACCGAATTATAGTGGGCACCCTCCGACTTGTCGTCCCGAGTGCGTTGTCAGCTCGGAATGTCCTCTAGACAAGGCATGCATCAACCAGAAATGTGCCGATCCGTGCCCCAATACTTGTGGCATTCACGCTCAATGTACGACTAAAAATCATAATCCCATCTGTGCTTGTCCGCAAGGATACACTGGAGATCCTTTTTCAAGATGCCACATCATACGTAAGTTTTTAATTTTTTAAAAACTAAATAAAAACCAATTTACAGAAAAATATACTACAAATTATTCTATTACATGCTATTTTCTCAAAGCTCTTGTTGTAATATATCTAAGAAACAAATTTACAAAACTACTATTTTTGAAGTAAGAGGCTGTGAACTTAAAAGTAATCAATAAAACAAGCAGGTAAAACATAGTTTAAGTCCGCACCATAATGATTTTATAATTTTAGCTAAGCAACACTTAACCGATTCGAGCCGGATAGCCACTTTCGTGACAACGGGCGGTCATGCCCCATAGCCTGATAGCCTATTTCATGACAAGCCTATTTCTTCATTTTGGTACTGAAATCCAACGCTTTGACAGCTTTTTGCAATATCGAGCGGAAAGTTCTGTTAGCTCTAGTCACTCTTGTAACTGCTAGAGTTCATAAGAATACAGTTTAAGCCTCTAAAAGGGGGGGGGGGAGGTTTCCTCTGGAACCCAGTCCCTTTGGATAGTTCTGGTCCCTCTGAAGCATCTTATTTGTGTTTTACCAGTTACATGTGTACATAGAGATCATATTCCATAGATATTACATGAACACTGAGATATTTAACTTGATATAATTATTACGATTACTAAATGAAGGGTATTAATTAATAATACCAAACAGGTGAAGAATAACCCTTCAAAAATTTTTCAAACTTTACATTTATTTCTCCATCACAACGTTTCGGACACACAGGTCCATCCTCAGGCAATCATGTCCTGTTCATTACTATAGTTATACTAAAACAGTCATGCAATAAATAAACATGATTCCTGTAAGGAACCAAGTCAAATTACACCTACATCAATTAAACACTCATTGTGTTTAATTGATGTAGGTGTAATTTGACTTGGTTCCTTACAGGAATCATGTTTATTTATTGCATGACTGTTTTAGTGTAACTATAGTAATGAACAGGACATGATTGCCTGAGGATGGACCTGTGTGTCCGAAACGTTGTGATGGAGAAATAAATGTAAAGTTTGAAAAATTTTTGAAGGGTTATTCTTCACCTGTTTGGTATTATTGATATAATTATTTTTTTAAATAATTTCAATAATTTGAAAAAAAATAAATGTTTTTGAGCGCCCCTTTGTCTGGTCCAAAGCCTATAATGAGAAAATGGTAAAGGACAATGTTTAAAGAAAGAAATAAGGAAATCACATTAAGAGAAATGAGAAGAGACGAGCAGTGGAGACTCAGCTATTTTAATGCCGTCCTGTGGAATCAGGAAGGATGAGCGGCCCCACTCCTCGGGCGTCTAAAGTCATCCGGGTTGCCGTCTCGTAAGGGTCAAGGCTCAGCTCCATCATCAGTGTATCTAGTGAGTCATCGATGATGTAGCTTTAAAAGTGTCATTTTGGAGAAATATGAAATTTTTGTGGTGGCAGCCTGACATGTGTCATATCTATAAAAAAAGCAGTCTTGCCGTTATTTAAACAAATTCATTTCAAATCAAAAAGAAAAGTATGTCTATAATAAGTAGCTTAAGAAATGAGTATGTATTAAGTTTGCACTATTCTTGTATATTCATAACATATTTACCGACTATTGTTTTCTTGTAGCCGCTGCACCCCCTGCACCTCCTACACCAGAACCTGTTACATGTACGCCATCACCATGTGGTCCAAATTCGCAGTGCCAGATCGTTGGTGGACAAATTGCTTGCTCCTGCCTGCCAGACCACATTGGTTCCCCGCCAAATTGTCGCCCTGAGTGTGTTTTGAGCTCAGAGTGTTCATCAGAGCTTGCTTGCATCAATCAAAAGTGCAGAGATCCTTGCCCTGGATCGTGCGGGGCTAATGCAAAATGTAATATTGTCAATCATGTTCCTGTTTGCTCTTGTGACACGGGTTATACTGGAGACCCATTTACGCAATGCTCGCCAGTGCCTATCAGTAAGAATTATTTAAAAAATAATTGTGAATAAGTATTACAATAATTTACTATTAATAGAATAATTTTAATTTTTTTTTTTTTACTTTTTTAGCTACACCTGCACCTCCTATACAAGCAGATCCATGTAATCCCTCACCTTGTGGACCCAATGCTGTATGTCGAAATGGTGGAATTTGTGAATGTATTCCTGATTACAATGGAAATCCGTATGAAGCTTGCCGGCCAGAGTGTGTATTAAGTACAGAATGTCCTCGGGACAAGGCGTGTCAACGTAATAAATGTAGAGATCCATGTACAGGAACTTGTGGACAGAATGCACAATGCGATGTTATTAATCATATTCCAACTTGCTCATGTCCGCAATCGTTTACTGGAGACCCATTCAGCCACTGCAGGCCTATTCCTCAAGGTAAAATTTCACACATTAAAAAATTATTATATCAATCTTAAGGGGTAATACTACCTTGTGCGATCAAAGTCATTTTCTGCAAATAGAGGCCTATTCTATATGTCATAAGTTTTATATTGGATGTAAAAGTATCCCCCCTCCAAAAAAAAAAATTAATTCTTCGGAAAAAAAATGGCTGCACTGTGTCTGACAATCGGAAACTCTCTTTTTTCATGGCCAATAGTCTGCAGGTGGCAATTCTTAATCTAGAACAAAAAACTGAAATTATTTTGAAAGAAGAAGATAAAATGTAATAAAGTTCAAAAAATATTAATTTTTCCGAAAAAGGTGACAATTCTAATAAAAAATCTGTCAAAAATCAGTCATAAAATCGTTATAATTCAATGGATCGAAAAAAAAAATCCTACTATTTTACTGGCAAATATCACTAAGAAACTCCAGTTAAAATTTGAAGTTGATCGTACAAAAACCGAAGGCGCTAGCTGATCACCCAATTTGAAAACATAGTTTTGAGAAAATCGACTTAAAAGTTTAAAGTACTGACATGTTCATTGTTTTTTCTTATTAATTTTTTTCATAATTTCCTGTAATAAAGATTAAAAAAAAAATGGTTTTTAATTTTGAAATGTATCACAGCTTTTGTTGAAAAATCTAATTTTTGGCAAATTTAAAAACTTTTCCACCACATAAACAGTCTTGGATAGTTTTTGATTCCCTCCAGAAGCATTTAAGCTCATAAAAAAGAAAATAGTAAAAACAAAAGTTAGAAGGCAGTATTACTCATTAATACATATTTTGAACTGTCTCGTGCAATAAAATAAATACTCTAATAATTTATAATGAAACCTTTCAGACTCTTTGAAGCCAAAAGACCCATGCACTCCATCTCCTTGTGGTCCGAATAGTCAGTGCAGAGCCCCCAACGGTGTTGCTGTCTGCTCCTGCTTGTCTGGTTACATTGGTGCGCCTCCGTCGTGCAGGCCAGAATGTGTTTTAAGCAACGAGTGCTCACAGACGCAGGCATGTGTGAATAATAAGTGTACTGATCCATGCGCTGGATCTTGTGGGCTTAATGCTCTCTGCCAGGTTATAAATCACAGCCCAATATGTTCTTGTCCAAGCGGAAATACCGGTGATCCGTTTAGAAGCTGTTATCCAATTCCGAGTAAGTGGCGTGTGAAAACACTTCTTTCTATTTTCTCTATTCCAATTTTATGACATGCTAAATTAATGTACTTTTGCAACAGCACCTCCAGTTCAAGATGTCGAACCTCCGAAAGAGCCTTGTAATCCTTCACCGTGTGGCCCTAATGCACAATGCCAACCTTCTGGAAGCCAAGCATCGTGTTCCTGCTTACCAAACTATATCGGCTCTCCTCCTAATTGCAGACCGGAATGTATAATCAACCCAGATTGCTCAAGCAACCAGGCTTGTGTCAACAACAAATGTATAGACCCCTGCCCAGGAACTTGTGGTCTTAATGCTCAATGTGCAGTCATAAGTCATGCAGTTGCTTGCACTTGTCTTCAAGGTTTCACAGGCAATGCATTTGTGCAATGTATTGAACAGAAACGTAAGTTTTAACATTATACATACTATTAGTATTTAATTTATATATATATATATATATATATATATATATATATACTTTAAATATTCATATGTATTTATAAATATTTCAGAAGAAGTAATGAATCCTTGTGAGCCATCGCCTTGTGGGCCAAATGCAGTATGCACACAGAAAAACAATGCTGGCTCATGTTCATGTATTGCCGACTACCACGGAAATCCGTACGAAGGCTGCAGGCCAGAATGTGTCCTCAGCTCTGATTGTCCCACAGATAAAGCGTGCGTTCGAAACAAGTGCCAAGACCCATGTCCTGGCGTTTGTGGTGCAAATGCTCAATGTAACGTTGTGAATCACATCCCTACGTGCACATGCATTCAAGGATACATAGGAGATCCTTTTACAACTTGCTCGCAACCACCCAAAGAACGTAAGAGAACAATTTAATTATCTATCACGATCATTTTTATGATACTATTATATCCCTAAATACTATAATGGCTAATAATATCCTGCACTTGGAATCCAAGGTATGAATCCCGTCTGAGTAGGGTTGACTGGAGTTGAATGGTGGCTACCAGAAGATTGCCTGATGCTAAACGTCTTGAGCAGGTGTGCCAATCCAAATTGGTTGGTGAACTAATTAAAAATTTACTAAACTGAGATGGGCTGCACATTTCAAACTAAAAGAACAAATTCTTCAAAATATTTTATTACCTTACAATTAATGTGGAACTTGTTTTTGTATTTTACGCGAGATTATTTTAATAATCAATGAATAATTTAGTGTACAGGCTATTCAACCGTCTGTAGTCAAAATGTCTAAAATGAAATAGACAAAAACTTCAGTTGGGTCGCAAAAAGTCTTCAAGCGGAGTATTCCTTGGATATCAGTGGAAAATCTCCTTCTTCTTGGAGGTCTTTGTTTCAATTGACATTTTAATGTATTTAACAGTAAAATGAGTTGAACAATGTATGTTCCCAACAAGTATTTAAGAACAACAAAAATTGTTGTATAATGTTCAATAAAACAAAATATTAAGAGTCTGTATTCCAAGTTTTCCAAACACCATTAGGAATAAAGTATGATATGAAAACATCCTGTGATGACACCTGCGAATCAGCCTTTTTAAGTATTATTACTGCCACATGGTTGGTCAGTCTAGCTAGTTGAGGGTTTTACTTAAATATTGCTTTATCACAATTGAATGGTGGGGGGGGGGGGGGGGACGATGAATGTTACTAAAACTACTGAAAGTAATTTCATGTCCCAAATTTCCTGTGTTTACGATCCTAACAAAGAGTAGGAGAAAAAAAAAATTGGACAAATCAAGACAACTTTTCGTTAAAAAAATTTAAACTATTTTTTCTTCAGATGACACATTTTTATATGTTTACCTTCAGGTATGTATCTTCAACGTTATTTTTAGTGGCAGGTGTCTGTGGCAAGTTTTCATAGAAGGTTTTTGAAGCTGGTTTAATCAAAAACTGTTTAAGGTGTTGCAAGTCATTGAACATGGGTTAAAGAATTGGAACTGTAAAGATTTTTAAGAGCCGCTCTTAGTCACACATACTACACGTATCTTTCTTGGCGTAAAGAAATGAAATATTTAAATCATTGTTGAAAATCAACCTGAACGTATCATAATGTACAGCGTTTTTAGGATTCTTCTCATTGTTTTCCCCCCTTTAAGATTTTGCTGGCTGATAGAACTCTTCAATTTGAATCAGTATCACAAGGGTGTTCTGGTCTAGGAAAGAAAAACGTTTTGCTCCAACCATCTTTAAAAAGCTATTTGAGTATTTTTTATATGCTAAAGTGAAATTAAAATTGTTGCATTTTTTTCATAAAACATTTTGTTCATTTTATGGCTATCACTTTATTTCCATAATATATATATTTTTTTTTTTTACTTCCAGCTGTAACTGAAGCTGCACCAGTGGACCCTTGTAGGCCCTCTCCGTGTGGACCAAACAGCCAATGTAGAACAACAAATGGTCAAGCAGTTTGCTCTTGTGCTCCAGATTACTCGGGAGCACCACCAAACTGTAAGCCCGAGTGTGTTGTTAATTCAGAATGTCCAACAAACCGGGCTTGTTACAAAAGGAAATGTACGGACCCATGTCCAGGGACATGCGGCGTAAATGCCAGATGTCAAATAATTAACCACAGTCCAATATGTTCCTGCCCAACTGGTCAAACTGGGGATCCTTTTACTCGATGTTATCCAATTCCAGGTAAAATAATATAAAGTAACTTAGTTCAAAATTACATGTTTCATTTTCAATCTAATTCTTCTAAGCAATAATTTTATCTTATTTGTATATTTGGCATTTTCTTTTCAGTAACTCCAGTTGCAGAAAAACCAACAGTACCATTGAATCCTTGCATTCCATCTCCGTGTGGACCTAATTCTCAGTGTCAAGTTGCTGCTGGTAGCCAGGCGTCATGTTCGTGTCAACCTAATTTCATTGGCTCACCACCAAACTGTCGTCCTGAATGCCTTGTTAACACGGATTGCCCAACAAACCAAGCTTGTATTAAGGACAAATGTAGAGATCCCTGCATTGGATCATGTGGCCTCAATGCGGAATGCCGAGTGCAGAATCATATACCAACATGCTCATGTATCCCGAAATACGCTGGAGATCCATTTTCTCAGTGCTCACCAGTTATTGGTTAGTTTTTATTCCGCTATAAATAGTAATATTATTAAAGTTTAATTGAATGTTATTATACTGACGATCACATTTTAATTTGCAGAACCAAAACCTATTGAAGCCTCCGACCCTTGTAATCCTTCTCCTTGTGGAGTTAACACAAACTGTGATAATGGAGTATGTACGTGTATAACAAACTATTTTGGAGATCCTTACACTGGATGTCGACCGGAATGCACGATGAACTCTGACTGCACTCGTCAGAATGCTTGTGTGAACCAGAAATGTATTGACCCGTGCCCCGGGACGTGTGGACAAGGAGCTGTATGCAATGTTATCAATCACATACCAACCTGCTCTTGCCCGCCTCCCACATCTGGAGATCCATTTGTCTCTTGCAAAACTAAACCCGTTGGTAAGTCCACACTTTTATTTTCACTTTATCTTTACCTTCTCCCTAAATTGTAAAAAAAAAAATACTTGGTGAGCAGAGATAATTATTTTAGTCCAAAGTGTGGAATACCATACAACAATTTTAGTAAATGTAAACATTTTCTTGATAAATGTTTCAATTCATTCATCATTTCTTTTACCGAATTGAGCTTAAAAATCAACTAAATATTTGAATATATTAATTTAAACCATCATCATTATCTATCTGTTTTATAGCTTGATGCTTATATTTTTTGTTAATACTAAACTAACCCTTTACTCAAATTTTTTGTTATAGACGGAAGGTCAAAAATTTAAAGGTGGTAAATAAAAAAACTGAAATACAACATCTGAATGATATTTTTATTACCTTATTTGACAATTAATAAAACATATATTTTAATTAGAGGGATTTTTAATTTTCGAGACTATATTTCTTCTGGAGATTAATTTTAAACATATAAATATCGATTATTGAGCTGAGACTATTTTCCACCATATTGGATTCTTTCTAACCATGACCAGTCTAGACAGAGCCCTAGTAGTGGAAGGTTCAACTTCTCAAGTTGAGGCTCTCAGTTTTTATATTTGTAACATGTTTCCCTGAAGAGGCGCCAAAAGGATTCAAAACATGAAGGACGAAATAAACTATTTAGTGAACTTTAAATTTTTGACCTCCCCCTATACCAAAAATTATATTTTTTGGAATTCATTTTTTTTTTTTTAGTTTTTATGTTGCTAAGATTTACCTTTTTATTATTATTATTATAGAAACACCAAAAGATCCTTGCAGCCCGTCTCCATGTGGACCTAATAGCATATGCCGTGTTTCTGACAATCATGCAGTATGCTCGTGTTCGCCCGGTCAAATCGGCACACCTCCTCAATGCAGGCCAGAATGTGTCGTGAGTGCAGAGTGTCAGCTCACCCAAGCCTGCTTGAATAACAAATGCACAGATCCCTGCCCAGGAATATGTGGAGTCGGAGCTCGTTGCAATGTTGTCAATCACAACCCGATCTGCTCCTGTCCAGCTGGTCAGACTGGAGATCCTTTCCGCCAATGTTTCCCTATTATTGGTAAGCCTAGTTTTTTTTTATGTATACCTTAATTCATTCATTAAATAACAGTTTTATGTTTTCTGGTATAATTATTCCTTTTCTCAAGAGAAAAGTTGATTGTTGAATTGTTGAAATTACAAATATATTGAAAAACAAGAATGTGTAGCAACAATATTTCTCTGAAACATACATTTCCCCCCAAAACATATTTACAAAGAGCACAATTAAAATCTACAAAAATTATGTGTCATGTAGTCAACTTATTATTTCATTTTTATTATTATATGTTATATGTAAAGATCCATAATACTAAGATGGTCCTCGTTGATGAAAATAGTTGCTTGTGTTAAAATTTGTACAACTGTCCCTCACATAAATTGTGCTGATGAAGTGAATAGCTCAATTTTTATTTATTTTATATCCCATTTATTTCAGTGAGATACAAGATTAAATTATTCCAATAGAAATAATGCAGTGTCCAATTTGTATATAATTATAATCTCAACTAAAAAAAATCCCAATTCCAGTGTATTATCTTATTTCTTTTTCGTAATTAGAATTGAACAACATAAAAGCAATTATTATTTACATTTAAATTGGGAAATCATTTCTTTTGAAAATCCCCTGCCAATTAAGACGTTGACTGCCAGGTCCGATGCATAGTCGGAGTAAAGGTGTCCGAGCCCAACTATGCATCAGAGTTTGACTATCCCTTACCTTTTACTTCAGTGACCGAGGAAAAACTTACAAACTTCAACTGGCAATCAGTTAGGATTGCCATATTTCAAGTGTCACATTGGTTTGGACAGATTCGGCTTCCTTCAATTTTTATTTTATTTTTGGAAACTTTTTTTGGACCTGAAATAAAAGCGGTTTTGGTGGGATATATGTGCCGAATATTTTTTTTGTTTACTATTTTTCTTAGTTTATATTTTCACTTTTCAGTTGTTTTCTGGAAAAACATTAAAATGGCACAATGGGCAAATTTGGGTGGCTGCAAAAGTGTTAATTAGTGTTTGCTTACATTTTTTAAATGAATACATGGCTAATTTAATTTATTTCTTAATTTCAGTTCCATCAAAACCAGCTGAACCTGTCAATCCATGCCAGCCGTCGCCTTGCGGGCCTAACTCACTCTGCCAAGTAAGAGGAGAGAGCCCTGCTTGCTCGTGCATGCCCAACTACATCGGCGCTCCTCCCAATTGCCGACCCGAATGTACCATTAATCCAGAGTGCGGATCGATGCGAGCTTGCGTCAATCAGAAGTGCATCGACCCCTGCCCGGGATCGTGCGGCTCGAATGCTGTCTGCACCGTAGTCAACCACACACCAATCTGCACGTGCAGCCCAGGTTATAACGGTGATCCATTCACGTCATGCGCCCTCGCACCAGGTAGGAACCAATCATTTCATACAGAGCACCGCATGTAACCCGAACAGCACACTGCATGGAGCATTTCTGTTCTACCAGGCCTAGCCATCGGTTGGTCATCTCTATCACTTCATTTTTATTTTTATTAGATATTAATTTTATCAGTATTTTTTTTATCTTATTAGAAATATTCTTATTTATTTCACAACAAAAAAATTAACTTAATTAATTTTAATTGAGAAGAAGAAAATAAGTTATTTATTTAAGTAAAAACCATTAAATATTTGCTAGTTTCAATTTCTCACATATTATCTTCAGTTTTTATATACCATAGGTACACAGTCAATTCAAAACGTCAATGTTTTAATATAATATATTTCTACAAATTTTTAAATTCAGATTTATGGAAACTGCTGAGAAGAGCATGTTGAAAAGCTCAAGTGTGCTGTTGCTTGGAGCATGATAAACCTTACATGAAGGCCACACCTCAGATCCTCCTCGCAATCAATTACTTATCAAAATATTCCTGGCTGTTTTTAGTTACTCCGAATCATTATAATGAGTTAATTTATTGAAAAAATTACTTCTTCTTTTCATTATGTAGTCACAGTTTGTCACCTCTTGCACATTTTATGCTAGAACAACTCATATTTTTATTTAATTAATGGCAAAACAGCAAATTAAATGATTTAGTTAATCTGAACTGAATGTACACGTAATTTCTCTGTTGTAAAGCACATATTAATTTATTTACAATTTCCATTTAATTGTCTGGATGTTAAGTAAATTGACTATCACATTGAATTGTTCAAGGATTCTAAGTCTCAGATAATTATGAATTAAATAATAAAATAATTACTGGAGTATTTTTATTAACAGCCAGGATTTAAAAACTTTTAACCACGATTGCATAACAGGTTTCTTCAATTTAACAAATCCGTAAAAAAATAATAAACTAATTATAAGTAGTAAGTTATTAATATTTTTAAAAAAATAATTTAAATTTGAGTAGGTTGATGTAGCAATTAATTATTTAGTTCAAAGGCGAATAACGTGACATAAAATTGAAATTAGTAGCTTTTTAACGTTTCCGGTGTGCGAAATATTCATATATATTTTCGCTTATTAGTAAATTATTGAAGTTCCTATTTTTATATTAATTAAAACAGTGCTTATTATTTTTTATGTAAGATGATGAGAAATAAGTTCATCTCTTGGAAGCCATTTATTAGGAGTTACTTACATTAAAACAAATATATATTTTTTATGAATTGCCCTTGAATACCTAATTAAACAGTTCTATAAAATATCCCAAAGATATTAACCAAATTTTTTTTAAATTATTTTTTAATTTTGTTCCATTTAAGGTTTCAATATCTTCATAATATTTATCATTTTTTCAACCCAAGGGCTTCAAATTAAATTAGGATAAAAATGGTAATTTATAAAATACATTTTTCCTGCTTATAAAAGAACACACGCTCTTATTTCTTTGTGGTTAAATCTCTTAGATAACAGTAATATCCCAATTAATAATGGATTTACGTTTATAAAAAGCGTATCATGTTAAAAAAAATGAGAGCATATCTGATTTTTCAACCATTTTTAAACAATGATTATTTATTTGAAAATTACTTTGGTTCAAAAGAAGTGTGTCCTTTTATAATAACAAGAAACAGTATTTTAACCCAGATTCTCCTGAACGTTTGTTTTGTATTAATCAAAATCACTTTTAGAAATGCACTTTGTTATATCCTGAAAGGTTGTAGAAGTCCAGTTTATAGTTTACAGAATCCACAGAGGTTGTGTGTATATAATTTTAAGCAGTCAACAAACAATATCCTAATATAAGGGAGTTAATCTACATTTGTGAACCAAAAACCCCAAAACTGGAGTGCCCTTCCAGAAGGAGGTCAGAAGAGTCTGGGTTAAGGCTGAAGTCCTGTACAAAGTTATAGGCAAAGTATTCTGACAAAAGAAGGAAAAATTAATTTCTTCTTGAAGAATTATTTTATGCATTAATTGTTATCTAGAACTACAATGTCCCCCCCCCCTTTTTTGTAAGTAACTTCCAAATGGCCAAAAAGAGATTTTGTTTTGTACTAATATTCTGTCTAGTTTCAGAATGAACTACGGTTTTTATTTTGCCATATTTGAGTGACATCTATATTTTCAATATTTCTTAATTTAAGTTTTATCTTAGACCATTAAACATTTTTATTTATATTTAATTGTTGATAATTAGATTTAAATAAATTTGAGCACAAGCACTAGGCGTTTTAAAGAGTATTAAAGTCTAAAAATATATGTCCTAATTGGTAAAAAGAACATAAAATATAAGTCGAATTTAAAAGAAAAACCCTCTAAAAAATTGGGAAACCAAAAGGTCGTGGCCATGAGCAATGTCGCATGTTTTCGCACGTCTGATATGTCATGATATGTATATTCTCTGTGTATTGTATTGTACATATTGCATCTTGATCTCTTTCTTCAAACTTTTACTTTCTCACTTTTGCATGTTAAAGGGGAACAGCAAGGTAAGTTCGTTCCTCCAACAGAACTTCAGCATCATCTACTCTCGTCGTTGCTCTAGTGACTCAGCAATCTTTAGTTTCGCTTATGCAGGGCATCCTTTGAACACATAAAACACAAGGCAAACAGTAGCTCATCTATAATTAGTATATTTGCAATAGCTTATAAAAGATTTTACTTTACAAAAAAATAATTTAGTAATTTTAATTTTGATTAGAATAGAAATCCTTAAACCATTAAACCTTCTTCAATTATCCTTCCATTGACTCCAAAATATTCCTTATAATTTTTTAAATGGCTAAAATATTCTTCAGATTATTTTAGCCGTTCCTTAGCATTTATATTTTCTTCCTCTAAAAAATAAAATTATTGTATAGTTCAAAATTAAAAACTAAACGAGTATTGTGAAAAGATAGTCGACCGTTGAAATTGGATGTAGATGATCGAGGCTCGGTCATATGTTGAATAAAACTACATTTTATTACAAGAATGAGAAATATTTCTCCCAACATTTCGGCTTGTCTTACCAGCCTCCTTCAGGAGGGGAGAGAGAACAGTTCCGTATCGTGTATTTATCATGTAGTGTCAGAAATTTAGCCGCCTTAAAAAATTAATGGGTACCTTGGTGCTAATGACTCTAGCAGTCGAAGCAGCAAAGGGGAAAATCAGGTGGCCGGAGCATAGTACTGACCACACTATCTCCCTAGTGTGCCGTATGGGAATGAATCAGATACCTCTATAGTATGTATAGTATAGGGGAAAAAGCTCATGCTGTTATTTTGTGTTAATATAAAAAAAACATATAAAATCGAAGTTATTATAAATCATATTTAGTAATGAAGTTTACTAAACAAAAATCCCTGTACTCGACAAAAATCTACATTCTCATATCTTTCAGCTTGATGAAACAATGAATGTTAATACATTTTAAGCGATTCACAAAATAGATAAAATAAAAATTATAGTGATTCTCAAAATTGACACCCAATTTTTCAATGATTTATATATAACCAATTTCATTATTTATTTAAATTTTATTGCCCATTATAATTAACTCAGAATTTTGGGACGGGTTATCTATATGTCACCACCCTTTTCTAGCCAGAATAGGGCTGATGTATTTTCTTTTTTACAAAGAAAAGCCACCACCCCTTGTGGGAATCGAACCCACGATCCTTTGCACGGAATGTTAAGTGTTCACGCCTTAACATTCATGCCCAGAGGGCCTCATACGACCAATTTAGTCATTTTATTAAAATATGACCAATTTTAATTAATTGACTGTTTGCCTATTTTATAAAAAATAAAAATTGTTATACCTCATAACCCATTAATTTTTCCGTAAGCAAGGGATGCTTAACAGTCAGGTGTAAAAGCCTTAACCAGCAGTTCTTGTGTCCCTAAGATTGATTTTAGAGAAACAAATTATGCTCAACACTATTTATTTTTACTCTGAATGTTCCCTATGAATATCAAAATTTTTCGTTCAAAAAAATTCTATTACCATGTAGGAATGAGCATTCAAATTTAGTTTTGCTGTCTCCACCTGCTGTTGGCATTATAATAGAGTGCCAACCCCTTAATTTTCGTTTCTTTGTAACAAAACAGACTATATAAAATTTGTAACTATTATGAGAGATGTATTATGAATATAAGGAAAATAAATTAATTCGGAGTAGGTACTTACTCCATAACAAAAAAATTCTGTCACGCAAGAGCTGCATAACTAAGCACTTTCCTCAGAATGTGGGTAGTGTAGACTGCATTCCTGAATAATTTTCTTTAAATAACCTATATAAATAAAATAAAAACATGAATAGTTATTCTATTATACTTTTGTAATGACCAACTGTTCAATTATTAATTTTGTAATTAATTTGGTTCCAGAGTTATGTTTATACATGGTACTAAATTTCATATTTTGATCTGACTCAGGAAAGGGAGACAGTCCCCCTAGTGATAGAAAGCGCTCCTTGCGGCGGCATTGCGAACCTACGTCTAGCAGGCTAATTCTATTAAACAGTACAAAGTAAACCTCCCTTTCCGATAGACCGATTTAGTTCATTATTACACTTCTTCCTCATGAGATACCTACAAATAGCGCGTTTCCTTACAATTCAGCAAAAATTACGACCAGTATGAGTATATTAGTAATTTGGTTCCGGAGTAAACCTCCCCACCTAATGAACCGATTTATTTTATTTTTACAACCGATTTTTCTCCGTCGATTACTACTATGAATGCCGAGTTTTGTTAAATATAACACAAATTACGGCTGGTAGTAACAAATTGGTAATGTGGGTCCGGAGTACCCCCCCCCCCTTCTAATGAACCGATTTATTTTATTTTTACAACGTATTTTTCTCTTTAGATAACCACAACGAATGCCACGTTTTGTTGAAATATTACAAAAACTACGGCTGGCGTGGTCAAATTATTGTTTTGGGTCCAGTGTAACCTCCCCCCCCCCTCCTCCCTCCCAGTTGACTGATTTTGGTGGTTAATCGTCGTTCAATCGTTTGTTAAGTGAACACTATATACCAAGGTTCGTGACGAAAAAAACAAAAGCTCTGGCGTCAACCGTGTTAACAGGCATATATATATATATTTGAACGGGCGTCATTTTCGGTGTCTGCTAGGTAAGATCAATAAAGATGTGAAAAATTTTCCAAAAATTCCGTCATGAGAGCAACCCCAATAGCTACTTTCCTTCGGAGGAAAGTGCTAAAAGGATTAGTTTATCCATACACACGACAATGTAATAAACTTATCCTTTCACCACAATGAACCAAATATTGGTTTATGTAGTGCGCCACTATTGATAAACATGTTGCACAAAAAGAGAAATCGATACATTAAGAGTTTGAGCTTACCTGAAACACACTTCCTGCTAAAATGTAAGTATACACCTGGGGTGTAATTGACCTTGTTCTATAAAACTGGCTGTAGAGCATCTAAAAGTTTGCATTTACCTGAAATAAATAACTTTTAAAAGTACAGTAGAACGCCGATTATCAGAATTAATTGGGACGGGGGGTGCTTCGGATAATCGAAAATCAGATAATTGGACATGTAATTGTAATAAAAAAGAAACGATAATATTACGTTGTAAAATATTATTTATTAATGTTCCAAAATACTTTCAAAACAAATTAATGAATACATTATTGAAAAAATGTATATAGACTAAATATTATTTTGTTTAGAGCCTTCAGCTCAAATTGAGGAACATAAATATGCTTTAGGTCCACCCGACAAACCTATGTAATGTTCTCTATAATATAGTCTTCTTTTCCGTGCATGGCCACTGCGCATGCGCGAACGCCAACGGACTTTTTTTGTGACCCCGTTTTGGAACGCCTAGGTCCACCCGACAAACCTTTGTAAAGCGCTGTATAATATATAGTCGTCTTTTTCGTACATCGCCACCGCGCATGCGCGAACGCCAGCGGGCAGCTTCTTGTGACACTTTTTTTGTAACGCTAGGTCCACCCGATAAACCTATGTAATGTACTCTATAACATACAGTCATCTTCTTCGTGCATGGCCACTGCGCATGAACAAACGCCACTGCGCGTGCGCGAACACCACTGCGCCTGCGCAAACGCAAGCAGAGAAAATGACATTATGACATAGACCACAATAAACCACAATTAAAAAAAAAAATCAAATACCTACAAACTTAAACTGAAAAAGGAATACTCTAGTTGAATGTTTCCTGTTGGCCATGGACGTATTTAGGAAATAATTTCGGAGGGGGCTGGCAAATTTCGGGGGAGGGGAGGGGCTGAGACTATTTCCGGTATATGTAATATTAACTATTTAGATCTTGGAAGAGTTTTAGCCAACTAAAACGCTATTACACTCAAAATAGAATATTTTTTGTGAACTAAATGATCTTATTTAATTTATTTTTAAGGGGTTTATAAAATGTTTACCGATCAAATCAAAATTTCGGGGGGGCTGCAGCCCCCTCAGCCCCCCCCCCCTTATATACGCCCATGCTGTTGGCACTTTAGGGAGTCGATTCGAATAATTGGCTCAGGGATAATCCAGGTTCTACTGTAATTTAAATAAACATTTCCGGGTTCGGTTGTGATCTTTCTTAATCAAACTTCAAGACTTTGTCAGGGCGATGAGAAGAGGGAGAATTATGCCTCACGGATGTGAAATTATTTCTGACCAGAAAAATTATCTCCTCTTAGAAATAAATTATTTTTGAGATTATTGGGGTCTTTGGTTACTAAAAAATTAACAGAGATAACCCTCTAATATTTTGTTTATTGGTCTTAGTTTAAGCACATTCTCAGCAATGTAGCGTAAACTAACTAGGAATATCCATAGTTTACACAGGTTCTGTGGACATACTTTTTAGAATTTTTTAGTTTCCAAATAAATTCAAAAGTACTAAATGAGTATTTGTAAGGGACATTAGGATTTTAGGAGCCTAAGGAAACAGGAAAACTTCCCTTCTTTAGCCAGTTTAGGAGATATGGATACCCATTTAACTCACTTAAGCGTGCCCAAGAAGGCTCTCTGAAAATTAATAATTAAACAATTTATAATTTTAATATTTATTTACACCATTTTTTCATTAAAGATCTTTTCAATTTAATAATTACGCCTATGAGGTTGACCTCATGATGAAATCCGGAAGAGCCGACTAGAAATACCAAGTTAAGGAACCCATTAATCACGAAAATAACTGTGGTTCCTATTTGTTTATATTTATTTTATAGACGGATAGAGCGTCCATGCTCAGCGCTCCCAGCGGTAGAAGCAGCAACCAATGCCCGAGGCGCTTAATTCAATTCGAACGTAATACTGATTAAACCCCAACTTCCAATGAACCGATTTAGTTTATTTTTGAAACACATATTTGTCTTTAGATACCCAAGACGAATACTGTATTTCGTTACAATCCGCGAGAAAGAACGGTCGCTTTGAGCAACTTAGTAATTTGAGTCCGGAGTAAACCCCCCTCCTAATGACCATCGGGTCATTAAAAAAAAAAGAAAAAAGAAAAGAGATACCTTTTCTTTTTTTAAAAAAGAATTTAAAAAAAAATTAAATCGTTAATTTTTTTAAAAATTCTTTTTTTTTCTCTAGATTATGACAACGAACACCGAGTTTCGTTGAAGTATATCAAAAATTACAGCTGGTAGTGGCAAATTAGTAATTTGTGTCCGGAGTAAAACGTCCCTACTAATGAACCTAATTATTTTATTTTTACAAAACATTTTTCTATTAAGATTACCAACACGAATACCGAGTTTCGTTGCAATACAACTAAAATTGCGGCCAGTTTGGGCAAATAACTACTTTGGGTCCGGAGTACCCCCCCCCCCCCCCCCCCCCCATTCAAATGGACCGATTTTGCTGGTTAACGAACTCGTTCGGTCGTTTGCTACGGAAATACGGCATACCAAGTTTCGTGAAGGAAAAACAAAAACTCCGGTGTATATCTTGTTGACGATAGTTCATCAAATGTTCGGCGTGATTCTATTCATTGTCATAGCCGATTGTTATTCATGAACCGAGTGACATGAAACAAACACTAAATATTAAGTGAAGCTTGCCGCAATGTATTTGTCAAAACCGCATCTAAATCGGATAAGCCGTTTCTGGGATTCGCGTGCACAAAAGCTCAGACAAAAATTCTAACAATCATTGTTTTGGGTACTATTGCATTTTTATGGGCTCCCAATAGTATTTTTTCTCATATATCTTACGTGTACAGACAGCGATCCGCTACAATTTTAATATATGTATATATATATATATATATATATATATATATATATATATATATATCATAAGATTGTGACCCTTTGTTTTTAACAAAATTCCGAATTGGAAGATCATACATTCAAGAAACTTCAACTTTTCATTAAGATCCCTTTATTTGGTGCTCTACATATTTCACATCACTTGACACCTCTTCAGGAGCAACTTAATTTTTACAATTCATTTGAGCCTCAAGTCATACCCACAGTTCTGACATGGCCCTATCTGCGGGAGGTCTTCCTTAGTTCAGGCTCAAATGATTTGGGAAATAATTAAGTTAATAATAATAAAGTCATTCCGTTGATCACGGAAGTTAAGCAACAGTCAGTACCTGAACGGGTGACCGACCACGTGCTGTTGGCATTATAAAAGGGTGGCAACCTGTATGGTCCCGAGATAGCCCGGCGTTAATAGCCCAATTGTTGATACGCCGTTAAACACACGAAAAAAAGAAATAAATTCCAATGTTAAACTCCCATTGTCCGTTATTGAATTAATTTGGAGGGGTTCCAAATAGGAGTTCTCCCCGATAATGTTACGTGGCACTGAGGTTGATTTTACATTACCTCGAAGTATAATTTAAATGATATTAACAAATATTCGCGTTAAATATTCTGCCCATCAGAATAGGACATAAAAAAACGGGCTATTTTACTTGATCTGCGAAAAATAACCTCTCGATTCCTACAAACGAAGGAACTACTCCAATTTCTTACACGATTATAATGTAGTTAAATACCACCTTTAACGTAGTTAAATACTGGTCATTCTTTTTAATGTATCTTTTAATTCAAAATATTACCCAAAAACACGTTTAAGCAGTGACGGGCGATTCTCGAATATGAATCGATTCGAATCGAAATGAAGAGACTGATGAACCAAAAAGGTCGTTCTTCTAGGCTCAGAAGATCGATTTTCGATGTCGATCGATTTCACGATTACTTACAAATATCTACGAAATTCTTATTTCATTTCATTTTAATTAGAATGTGATTAAAGATCGGCCCTTGGAGATCGATTAAAAAAATCGATGTATCGTGTTTAAAAGATCGATTCAGGTCGCCCATCTGTACTTTTAAGTGTCAAAGCTAGGCTTTAATAGAAATATTAAAAAAAAAAAAATCTATGAGCTTTTTCATGACTTTCGGTGTTAGAAGTTACAACATTTATTACAAATAAATGCTGGACATAGCCATTAAAATTTAGAGTTAAATATTTGCTTTTTATTTAATTATAGGAATCATTTAATTTGCTAGAAGAATTTGCTATATAAAATATCTAATTAGTGATTTTTTTTATTATAAAGTGATTTTTTTAAAAGTTAGTAATCAGCACACTGTAAGTCAGAATAAGTTCAAATATCTCATATTTTATATCGTCGATACAAATGCAAAGTAACGAATGTGAAAAAATGCATCTTTCATTGTCAATCTTTACTAATTTCTGCTGGACTTATGTACGGCAAATTCTTGAATCTTGGATCACTCTATTAAAGGGAAAGTATTCCACTATCAAAAGGTCAAATCTGCCGAATATTTGACTGTCCAAAAATAAGTTATGAATAAATGCTTTTCCACTCTGAAAAGTGGTGATTTTCACATTCGATACTTAGCATTTGTAGCGACGATATAAACTATATAAAATTAAAGTTTGAAAATAAACGTCGTTTAAATACTTGGACATCTAGTGTTTTTTTTTTTTTTTTTTGTTTTTTTTTTCATACTTTTACAATATTTTTTTATTAAAAGTTAAAGAATAAATTAGATATTATTCATATAACTCTTAAATGAAACATCGTATTTCAACCTAACCTCACTTCCTCTATTCCTAACCCCAATCATCCTACTATTCCTGTTATTTTTAAATTAATTTGTAATTAAGCAATTATTGCTTAGAACAGTTGTGCAGAAATTTTCTTTTTAATAAGCCTAGGAATATAAATATTTATAATACTATTAAGTACATACTTAAAACATGATACACACTCAATAAATGTGCATGTTGCATGACATAAACAAAATTAATGCCCTGCAGAAGTTGAACAAAGATGAGCCGTTAGTGGGTTGGATGATTCATTCTTGTTTGGGTGTTCTGTTTGATTTCTACAATCCTTTGAAGTGTTGTGGTATTGAAGAATTGTTGAGCTCCTTATTGTACTATTCGTCCTGTTTGACTACAACAAAAACATGGGAAAAGAACATGTAAATGGAATAGAAACAACTTCTGTTATTGATCTGTCTTATCCTTCTTACCATATAAACAAGTATTAATTATTCTTTATCTCTTATTCATGACATCATCATAGGATCAGCATTTTGGTTCAGATTACATTTCTTCCTGAATCCCTGAAAAGATTCAATGTTGAATCCGTTACTTTTAATGTATGAATTATTATTCAGATAAACTAAAAATAATTTTGTGAGAAATTCAACCCGAATTATGAGACATTCATACCGATTTTTCTTTCGCCTAGTTTTAATACTATAAAGTTAAATTTTCTTCTTCTATTCTGAAAGATTCATAAAGAAAGTATATATTCTGAGTGAAAATTTCTCACTTTTATGATAATTGATAAAGGAGCGGAGGCTCAAAGGCCGTGAGTGCTAAGGCGTATGTAGTCCGTCCCAAAGGTCGTGGGTTCGATTCCCACTAGGGGTGGTGGCTTTTCTTTCGAAAAAAAGGAGCCAGCCCTATCCCGGCTAGAAAAGGGTGGTAACCTATAGATAACCCATTTAGACTAAAATTTGTAGTCAATAATAAATGAAATTATTAACTCTCGTTACGTATAGAGACATATTTAGTCTAAAAACATCAGTAGAAATCATGAAAGCAACGAAACATGCATTATAAATAAATATTATGTTTTATTCATGAGAGACCTTCAATATTTTCCGTGTGTTATTCAAAAGCGAATAACAAACAATGATATAAAAACAATTATTCAGTACATTAAACCGAAACTTTCTTATGAGGGTTAGACCTGGAGAATTCAGAAAGCATATGAAAATCTAACAACAAAAACTCTAACTAACAAAAATATTAAAATAATAAATAGAAAATGATATCGAAAAAACTGGCTTTAAAAAATATAGAATAAGAAGAAACCGTATTCCCTCACATTTCAGCCGAACCTGTAATCCAGGAGAAACCCACGCCTTGCCAACCATCTCCCTGTGGAGCTAACGCCGTTTGCAGAGAACAGAACGGTGCCGGTTCCTGTACATGTCTCCCAGAGTACATCGGCAACCCGTACGAAGGTTGTAGGCCAGAATGCGTCCTCAACAGCGATTGTCCTTCTAACAGAGCCTGCATAAGGAACAAATGTCAGGATCCATGTCCCGGTACTTGCGGCCAGAACGCCGAGTGCCAGGTGGTGAACCACTTGCCTTCTTGCACGTGCATCACCGGCTACACTGGTGATCCGTTCAGAGCTTGCAGCCCGATTCCTCCTCGACGTAAGGGAGCTAAGACTAGTTTTCATTATTTCCTTTAGACATCTGCTTAGGATAATTGGAATATTTTTATTTACGCATCTTCCCTTTTCCCGCAGCTGTCCAAGAGTCACCTGCAGATCCTTGCAACCCTTCGCCCTGCGGCCCTAACAGTCAGTGCAAAGTGAACAACGGACAGGCCATCTGTTCATGCCTGCCGCAGTACGTCGGCTCTCCGCCAGGCTGTAGGCCCGAGTGCGTTGTCAGTACCGAGTGTGCTTCCAACAAGGCTTGCGTCAACCAGAAATGCGTAGACCCGTGCCCAGGAACATGCGGCCATAACGCACAGTGCCAAGTCATCAATCACAGTCCTATATGCTCTTGCCGTTCAGGATATACTGGAGATCCGTTCTCGAGGTGCTACAGGATACCACGTAAGAATGCCTTTACTCTTCCACAACCCCTCGCTCCAAGCGTTAGACATTGGTCTTTGTTTTAACTCTTTCCCTTCTTGTTCTTCAGCACCTCCTCCACCTCAAGCTGCTCCTGCGCCGCCAGTGAACCCGTGCCTCCCGTCTCCTTGCGGGCCCTATTCGCAGTGCAGGGATATCGGCGGCTCGCCGTCTTGCTCTTGTCTGCCCGAGTACACGGGAGCACCTCCCAACTGTAGACCCGAGTGTACCATCAACGCCGAGTGCCCCAGCATTCACGCCTGCATGAGGGAGAAGTGCCGCGACCCTTGTCCAGGGTCTTGTGGGTCAGGCGCACACTGCAACGTAATCAACCATACGCCCATCTGCGTCTGTCCAGAAGGATTTACCGGCGACCCGTTCAGCAGCTGCTTTCCCAAGCCTCCTCCACGTAAGATGTCGTTTCACTCGCTCAAACGTTTGTTTGGTTATCTATTAAAGTAGAAATTTTCCTTTGTCAATCCGCGAGTCTCATTTTGAAAATATTTCACTTTCAGCTCCAGAGCCTCAGGAGACTGATCCTTGCAACCCGTCACCATGTGGCTCCAACGCTCAATGTGCCGACGGTGTCTGTACCTGCCTTCCCGATTACCAAGGTGACCCGTACACTGGCTGCAGGCCAGAGTGCGTCCTCAACAACGATTGCCCAAGGGACAAGGCCTGCATCCGGAACAAGTGTACTGATCCTTGTCCAGGAACCTGCGGTCAAAACGCGCGGTGCGACGTTATCAATCACATCCCAGTGTGTTCTTGCCCGTCAGGAATGTCCGGCAATCCTTTCATACAGTGTAACCCAGTCGCCGGTTAGTATCCAGTATATTCCAGCACACTATTCATTCTGAATCGAACCTTTCACAAATGACACTGACTTTTCTCTTTTCCCTCTCTTTCTTTCTTTCAGCTCCCATCGAAGCCACCCCTTGCCAGCCTTCCCCTTGCGGTCCATACAGCCAGTGCCGTCCAGTCAACGGGCAGTCCGTCTGCTCCTGCTTGGCCGGCTACAGAGGAATGCCTCCTTCTTGTAGGCCGGAGTGCGTCGTCAATTCGGACTGCGGAAGAAACGAAGCTTGCAGTAATCAGAAATGCAGGAATCCATGCATCGGAACGTGCGGCGTCGGCGCTAGGTGTGAAGTCGTCAATCACAATCCAATCTGCAGTTGTCCCCCTCGCTACACGGGTGACCCGTTCATCAGATGTTATCCGATACGTAAGGCCCAATCTCCCTCTCACAAATTACAAATAATCAGACTCTTTGGACTTCGGCTTTACTACTTCTTATTCTTCTTTGTTTCCGTACAGCTGAAACACCCATAGTCCAGCAGGCTCCGGAGAATCCGTGCTTGCCTTCACCATGCGGACCTAACTCTCAGTGCAAGGTATCCGGATCGAGCCCGTCTTGTTCCTGCCTTCCCAACTTCCTCGGAGTACCACCCAACTGTCGACCCGAATGCGTCAGCAACGGCGAATGCTCCAGCCACTTGGCATGTATAAATCAGAAGTGTAAAGATCCTTGTCCAAACACTTGTGGCACGAACGCAATTTGCCGCGTCGTCAGCCACACGCCACAGTGCTTGTGCTCTCCAGGATACACGGGCGACCCGTTCGTCCAGTGTACCGTCGTTCAGCGTAAGTTACTAATCCTCGCGTAGTAGCCATTCTATTCCTTTTATGACGATTCCGACTCACTTTCCCTTATACTTTGCCAATTTCAGCCGAACCTGTGATCCAAGAGAAACCCACGCCTTGCCAACCATCTCCCTGTGGAGCTAACGCCGTTTGCAGAGAACAGAACGGTGCCGGTTCCTGTACATGTCTCCCAGAGTACATCGGCAACCCGTACGAAGGTTGTAGGCCAGAATGCGTCCTCAACAGCGATTGTCCTTCTAACAGAGCCTGCATAAGGAACAAGTGTCAGGATCCATGTCCCGGTACTTGCGGCCAGAAGGCCGAGTGCCAGGTGGTGAACCACTTGCCTTCTTGCACGTGCATCACCGGCTACACTGGTGATCCGTTCAGAGCTTGCAGCCCGATTCCTCCTCGACGTAAGGGAGCTAAGACTAGTTTTCATTATTTCCTTTAGACATCTGCTTAGGATAATTGGAATATTTTTATTTACGCATCTTCCCTTTTCCCGCAGCTGTCCAAGAGTCACCTGCAGATCCTTGCAACCCTTCGCCCTGCGGCCCTAACAGTCAGTGCAAAGTGAACAACGGACAGGCCATCTGTTCATGCCTGCCGCAGTACGTCGGCTCTCCGCCAGGCTGTAGGCCCGAGTGCGTTGTCAGTACCGAGTGTGCTTCCAACAAGGCTTGCGTCAACCAGAAATGCGTAGACCCGTGCCCAGGAACATGCGGCCATAACGCACAGTGCCAAGTCATCAATCACAGTCCTATATGCTCTTGCCGTTCAGGATATACTGGAGATCCGTTCTCGAGGTGCTACAGGATACCACGTAAGAATGCCTTTACTCTTCCACAACCCCTCGCTCCAAGCGTTAGACATTGGTCTTTGTTTTAACTCTTTCCCTTCTTGTTCTTCAGCACCTCCTCCACCTCAAGCTGCTCCTGCGCCGCCAGTGAACCCGTGCCTCCCGTCTCCTTGCGGGCCCTATTCGCAGTGCAGGGATATCGGCGGCTCGCCGTCTTGCTCTTGTCTGCCCGAGTACACGGGAGCACCTCCCAACTGTAGACCCGAGTGTACCATCAACGCCGAGTGCCCCAGCATTCACGCCTGCATGAGGGAGAAGTGCCGCGACCCTTGTCCAGGGTCTTGTGGGTCAGGCGCACACTGCAACGTAATCAACCATACGCCCATCTGCGTCTGTCCAGAAGGATTTACCGGCGACCCGTTCAGCAGCTGCTTTCCCAAGCCTCCTCCACGTAAGATGTCGTTTCACTCTCTCAAACGTTTGTTTGGTTATCTATTGAAGTAGAAATTTTCCTTTGTCAATCCGCGAGTCTCATTTTGAAAATATTTCACTTTCAGCTCCAGAGCCTCAGGAGACTGATCCTTGCAACCCGTCACCATGTGGCTCCAACGCTCAATGTGCCGACGGTGTCTGTACCTGCCTTCCCGATTACCAAGGTGACCCGTACACTGGCTGCAGGCCAGAGTGCGTCCTCAACAACGATTGCCCAAGGGACAAGGCCTGCATCCGGAACAAGTGTACTGATCCTTGTCCAGGAACCTGCGGTCAAAACGCGCGGTGCGACGTTATCAATCACATCCCAGTGTGTTCTTGCCCGTCAGGAATGTCCGGCAATCCTTTCATACAGTGTAACCCAGTCGCCGGTTAGTATCCAGTATTTTCCAGCACACTATTCATTCTGAATCGAACATTTCACAAATGACACTGACTTTCCTCTTTTCCCTCTCTTTCTTTCTTTCAGCTCCCATCGAAGCCACTCCTTGCCAGCCTTCCCCTTGCGGTCCATACAGCCAGTGCCGTCCAGTCAACGGGCAGTCCGTCTGCTCCTGCTTGGCCGGCTACAGAGGAATGCCTCCTTCTTGTAGGCCGGAGTGCGTCGTCAATTCGGACTGCGGAAGAAACGAAGCTTGCAGTAATCAGAAATGCAGGAATCCATGCATCGGAACGTGCGGCGTCGGCGCTAGGTGTGAAGTCGTCAATCACAATCCAATCTGCAGTTGTCCCCCTCGCTACACGGGTGACCCGTTCGTCAGATGTCATCCAATACGTAAGGCCCAATCTCCCTCTCTCAAATTACAAATAATCAGACACTTTGGACTTCGGCTTTACTACTTCTCATTCTTCTTTGTTTCCGTACAGCTGAAACACCCATAGTCCAGCAGGCTCCGGAGAATCCGTGCTTGCCATCACCATGCGGACCTAACTCTCAGTGCAAGGTATCCGGATCGAGCCCGTCTTGTTCCTGCCTTCCCAACTTCCTCGGAGTACCACCCAACTGTCGACCCGAATGCGTCAGCAACGGCGAATGCTCCAGCCACTTGGCATGTATAAATCAGAAGTGTAAAGATCCTTGTCCAAACACTTGTGGCACGAACGCAATTTGCCGCGTCGTCAGCCACACGCCACAGTGCTTGTGCTCCCCAGGATACACGGGCGACCCGTTCGTCCAGTGTACCGTCGTTCAGCGTAAGTTACTAATCCTCGCGTAGTAGCCATTCTATTCCTTTTATGACGATTCCGACTCACTTTCCCTTATACTTTGCCAATTTCAGCCGAACCTGTGATCCAAGAGAAACCCACGCCTTGCCAACCATCTCCCTGTGGAGCTAACGCCGTTTGCAGAGAACAGAACGGTGCCGGTTCCTGTACATGTCTCCCAGAGTACATCGGCAACCCGTACGAAGGTTGTAGGCCAGAATGCGTCCTCAACAGCGATTGTCCTTCTAACAGAGCCTGCATAAGGAACAAGTGTCAGGATCCATGTCCCGGTACTTGCGGCCAGAACGCCGAGTGCCAGGTGGTGAACCACTTGCCTTCTTGCACGTGCATCACCGGCTACACTGGTGATCCGTTCAGAGCTTGCAGCCCGATTCCTCCTCGACGTAAGGGAGCTAAGACTAGTTTTCATTATTTCCTTTAGACATCTGCTTAGGATAATTGGAATATTTTTATTTACGCATCTTCCCTTTTCCCGCAGCTGTCCAAGAGTCACCTGCAGATCCTTGCAACCCTTCGCCCTGCGGCCCTAACAGTCAGTGCAAAGTGAACAACGGACAGGCCATCTGTTCATGCCTGCCGCAGTACGTCGGCTCTCCGCCAGGCTGTAGGCCCGAGTGCGTTGTCAGTACCGAGTGTGCTTCCAACAAGGCTTGCGTCAACCAGAAATGCGTAGACCCGTGCCCAGGAACATGCGGCCATAACGCACAGTGCCAAGTCATCAATCACAGTCCTATATGCTCTTGCCGTTCAGGATATACTGGAGATCCGTTCTCGAGGTGCTACAGGATACCACGTAAGAATGCCTTTAGTCTTCCACAACCCCTCGCTCCAAGCGTTAGACATTGGTCTTTGTTTTAACTCTTTCCCTTCTTGTTCTTCAGCACCTCCTCCACCTCAAGCTGCTCCTGCGCCGCCAGTGAACCCGTGCCTCCCGTCTCCTTGCGGGCCCTATTCGCAGTGCAGGGATATCGGCGGCTCGCCGTCTTGCTCTTGTCTGCCCGAGTACACGGGAGCACCTCCCAACTGTAGACCCGAGTGTACCATCAACGCCGAGTGCCCCAGCATTCACGCCTGCATGAGGGAGAAGTGCCGCGACCCTTGTCCAGGGTCTTGTGGGTCAGGCGCACACTGCAACGTAATCAACCATACGCCCATCTGCGTCTGTCCAGAAGGATTTACCGGCGACCCGTTCAGCAGCTGCTTTCCCAAGCCTCCTCCACGTAAGATGTCGTTTCACTCTCTCAAACGTTTGTTTGGTTATCTATTGAAGTAGAAATTTTCCTTTGTCAATCCGCGAGTCTCATTTTGAAAATATTTCACTTTCAGCTCCAGAGCCTCAGGAGACTGATCCTTGCAACCCGTCACCATGTGGCTCCAACGCTCAATGTGCCGACGGTGTCTGTACCTGCCTTCCCGATTACCAAGGTGACCCGTACACTGGCTGCAGGCCAGAGTGCGTCCTCAACAACGATTGCCCAAGGGACAAGGCCTGCATCCGGAACAAGTGTACTGATCCTTGTCCAGGAACCTGCGGTCAAAACGCGCGGTGCGACGTTATCAATCACATCCCAGTGTGTTCTTGCCCGTCAGGAATGTCCGGCAATCCTTTCATACAGTGTAACCCAGTCGCCGGTTAGTATCCAGTATTTTCCAGCACACTATTCATTCTGAATCGAACATTTCACAAATGACACTGACTTTCCTCTTTTCCCTCTCTTTCTTTCTTTCAGCTCCCATCGAAGCCACTCCTTGCCAGCCTTCCCCTTGCGGTCCATACAGCCAGTGCCGTCCAGTCAACGGGCAGTCCGTCTGCTCCTGCTTGGCCGGCTACAGAGGAATGCCTCCTTCTTGTAGGCCGGAGTGCGTCGTCAATTCGGACTGCGGAAGAAACGAAGCTTGCAGTAATCAGAAATGCAGGAATCCATGCATCGGAACGTGCGGCGTCGGCGCTAGGTGTGAAGTCGTCAATCACAATCCAATCTGCAGTTGTCCCCCTCGCTACACGGGTGACCCGTTCATCAGATGTCATCCAATACGTAAGGCCCAATCTCCCTCTCACAAATTACAAATAAACAGACTCTTTGGACTTCGGCTTTACTACTTCTTATTCTTCTTTGTTTCCGTACAGCTGAAACACCCATAGTCCAGCAGGCTCCGGAGAATCCGTGCTTGCCTTCACCATGCGGACCTAACTCTCAGTGCAAGGTATCCGGATCGAGCCCGTCTTGTTCCTGCCTTCCCAACTTCCTCGGAGTACCACCCAACTGTCGACCCGAATGCGTCAGCAACGGCGAATGCTCCAGCCACTTGGCATGTATAAATCAGAAGTGTAAAGATCCTTGTCCAAACACTTGTGGCACGAACGCAATTTGCCGCGTCGTCAGCCACACGCCACAGTGCTTGTGCTCTCCAGGATACACGGGCGACCCGTTCGTCCAGTGTACCGTCGTTCAGCGTAAGTTACTAATCCTCGCGTAGTAGCCATTCTATTCCTTTTATGACGATTCCGACTCACTTTCCCTTATACTTTGCCAATTTCAGCCGAACCTGTGATCCAAGAGAAACCCACGCCTTGCCAACCATCTCCCTGTGGAGCTAACGCCGTTTGCAGAGAACAGAACGGTGCCGGTTCCTGTACATGTCTCCCAGAGTACATCGGCAACCCGTACGAAGGTTGTAGGCCAGAATGCGTCCTCAACAGCGATTGTCCTTCTAACAGAGCCTGCATAAGGAACAAGTGTCAGGATCCATGTCCCGGTACTTGCGGCCAGAACGCCGAGTGCCAGGTGGTGAACCACTTGCCTTCTTGCACGTGCATCACCGGCTACACTGGTGATCCGTTCAGAGCTTGCAGCCCGATTCCTCCTCGACGTAAGGGAGCTAAGACTAGTTTTCATTATTTCCTTTAGACATCTGCTTAGGATAATTGGAATATTTTTATTTACGCATCTTCCCTTTTCCCGCAGCTGTCCAAGAGTCACCTGCAGATCCTTGCAACCCTTCGCCCTGCGGCCCTAACAGTCAGTGCAAAGTGAACAACGGACAGGCCATCTGTTCATGCCTGCCGCAGTACGTCGGCTCTCCGCCAGGCTGTAGGCCCGAGTGCGTTGTCAGTACCGAGTGTGCTTCCAACAAGGCTTGCGTCAACCAGAAATGCGTAGACCCGTGCCCAGGAACATGCGGCCATAACGCACAGTGCCAAGTCATCAATCACAGTCCTATATGCTCTTGCCGTTCAGGATATACTGGAGATCCGTTCTCGAGGTGCTACAGGATACCACGTAAGAATGCCTTTACTCTTCCACAACCCCTCGCTCCAAGCGTTAGACATTGGTCTTTGTTTTAACTCTTTCCCTTCTTGTTCTTCAGCACCTCCTCCACCTCAAGCTGCTCCTGCGCCGCCAGTGAACCCGTGCCTCCCGTCTCCTTGCGGGCCCTATTCGCAGTGCAGGGATATCGGCGGCTCGCCGTCTTGCTCTTGTCTGCCCGAGTACACGGGAGCACCTCCCAACTGTAGACCCGAGTGTACCATCAACGCCGAGTGCCCCAGCATTCACGCCTGCATGAGGGAGAAGTGCCGCGACCCTTGTCCAGGGTCTTGTGGGTCAGGCGCACACTGCAACGTAATCAACCATACGCCCATCTGCGTCTGTCCAGAAGGATTTACCGGCGACCCGTTCAGCAGCTGCTTTCCCAAGCCTCCTCCACGTAAGATGTCGTTTCACTCTCTCAAACGTTTGTTTGGTTATCTATTGAAGTAGAAATTTTCCTTTGTCAATCCGCGAGTCTCATTTTGAAAATATTTCACTTTCAGCTCCAGAGCCTCAGGAGACTGATCCTTGCAACCCGTCACCATGTGGCTCCAACGCTCAATGTGCCGACGGTGTCTGTACCTGCCTTCCCGATTACCAAGGTGACCCGTACACTGGCTGCAGGCCAGAGTGCATCCTCAACAACGATTGCCCAAGGGACAAGGCCTGCATCCGGAACAAGTGTACTGATCCTTGTCCAGGAACCTGCGGTCAAAACGCGCGGTGCGACGTTATCAATCACATCCCAGTGTGTTCTTGCCCGTCAGGAATGTCCGGCAATCCTTTCATACAGTGTAACCCAGTCGCCGGTTAGTATCCAGTATTTTCCAGCACACTATTCATTCTGAATCGAACATTTCACAAATGACACTGACTTTCCTCTTTTCCCTCTCTTTCTTTCTTTCAGCTCCCATCGAAGCCACTCCTTGCCAGCCTTCCCCTTGCGGTCCATACAGCCAGTGCCGTCCAGTCAACGGGCAGTCCGTCTGCTCCTGCTTGGCCGGCTACAGAGGAATGCCTCCTTCTTGTAGGCCGGAGTGCGTCGTCAATTCGGACTGCGGAAGAAACGAAGCTTGCAGTAATCAGAAATGCAGGAATCCATGCATCGGAACGTGCGGCGTCGGCGCTAGGTGTGAAGTCGTCAATCACAATCCAATCTGCAGTTGTCCCCCTCGCTACACGGGTGACCCGTTCATCAGATGTCATCCAATACGTAAGGCCCAATCTCCCTCTCACAAATTACAAATAATCAGACTCTTTGGACTTCGGCTTTACTACTTCTCATTCTTCTTTGTTTCCGTACAGCTGAAACACCCATAGTCCAGCAGGCTCCGGAGAATCCGTGCTTGCCTTCACCATGCGGACCTAACTCTCAGTGCAAGGTATCCGGATCGAGCCCGTCTTGTTCCTGCCTTCCCAACTTCCTCGGAGTACCACCCAACTGTCGACCCGAATGCGTCAGCAACGGCGAATGCTCCAGCCACTTGGCATGTATAAATCAGAAGTGTAAAGATCCTTGTCCAAACACTTGTGGCACGAACGCAATTTGCCGCGTCGTCAGCCACACGCCACAGTGCTTGTGCTCTCCAGGATACACGGGCGACCCGTTCGTCCAGTGTACCGTCGTTCAGCGTAAGTTACTAATCCTCGCGTAGTAGCCATTCTATTCCTTTTATGACGATTCCGACTCACTTTCCCTTATACTTTGCCAATTTCAGCCGAACCTGTGATCCAAGAGAAACCCACGCCTTGCCAACCATCTCCCTGTGGAGCTAACGCCGTTTGCAGAGAACAGAACGGTGCCGGTTCCTGTACATGTCTCCCAGAGTACATCGGCAACCCGTACGAAGGTTGTAGGCCAGAATGCGTCCTCAACAGCGATTGTCCTTCTAACAGAGCCTGCATAAGGAACAAATGTCAGGATCCATGTCCCGGTACTTGCGGCCAGAACGCCGAGTGCCAGGTGGTGAACCACTTGCCTTCTTGCACGTGCATCACCGGCTACACTGGTGATCCGTTCAGAGCTTGCAGCCCGATTCCTCCTCGACGTAAGGGAGCTAAGACTAGTTTTCATTATTTCCTTTAGACATCTGCTTAGGATAATTGGAATATTTTTATTTACGCATCTTCCCTTTTCCCGCAGCTGTCCAAGAGTCACCTGCAGATCCTTGCAACCCTTCGCCCTGCGGCCCTAACAGTCAGTGCAAAGTGAACAACGGACAGGCCATCTGTTCATGCCTGCCGCAGTACGTCGGCTCTCCGCCAGGCTGTAGGCCCGAGTGCGTTGTCAGTACCGAGTGTGCTTCCAACAAGGCTTGCGTCAACCAGAAATGCGTAGACCCGTGCCCAGGAACATGCGGCCATAACGCACAGTGCCAAGTCATCAATCACAGTCCTATATGCTCTTGCCGTTCAGGATATACTGGAGATCCGTTCTCGAGGTGCTACAGGATACCACGTAAGAATGCCTTTACTCTTCCACAACCCCTCGCTCCAAGCGTTAGACATTGGTCTTTGTTTTAACTCTTTCCCTTCTTGTTCTTCAGCACCTCCTCCACCTCAAGCTGCTCCTGCGCCGCCAGTGAACCCGTGCCTCCCGTCTCCTTGCGGGCCCTATTCGCAGTGCAGGGATATCGGCGGCTCGCCGTCTTGCTCTTGTCTGCCCGAGTACACGGGAGCTCCTCCCAACTGTAGACCCGAGTGTACCATCAACGCCGAGTGCCCCAGCATTCACGCCTGCATGAGGGAGAAGTGCCGCGACCCTTGTCCAGGGTCTTGTGGGTCAGGCGCACACTGCAACGTAATCAACCATACGCCCATCTGCGTCTGTCCAGAAGGATTTACCGGCGACCCGTTCAGCAGCTGCTTTCCCAAGCCTCCTCCACGTAAGATGTCGTTTCACTCGCTCAAACGTTTGTTTGGTTATCTATTGAAGTAGAAATTTTCCTTTGTCAATCCGCGAGTCTCATTTTGAAAATATTTCACTTTCAGCTCCAGAGCCTCAGGAGACTGATCCTTGCAACCCGTCACCATGTGGCTCCAACGCTCAATGTGCCGACGGTGTCTGTACCTGCCTTCCCGATTACCAAGGTGACCCGTACACTGGCTGCAGGCCAGAGTGCGTCCTCAACAACGATTGCCCAAGGGACAAGGCCTGCATCCGGAACAAGTGTACTGATCCTTGTCCAGGAACCTGCGGTCAAAACGCGCGGTGCGACGTTATCAATCACATCCCAGTGTGTTCTTGCCCGTCAGGAATGTCCGGCAATCCTTTCATACAGTGTAACCCAGTCGCCGGTTAGTATCCAGTATTTTCCAGCACACTATTCATTCTGAATCGAACATTTCACAAATGACACTGACTTTCCTCTTTTCCCTCTCTTTCTTTCTTTCAGCTCCCATCGAAGCCACTCCTTGCCAGCCTTCCCCTTGCGGTCCATACAGCCAGTGCCGTCCAGTCAACGGGCAGTCCGTCTGCTCCTGCTTGGCCGGCTACAGAGGAATGCCTCCTTCTTGTAGGCCGGAGTGCGTCGTCAATTCGGACTGCGGAAGAAACGAAGCTTGCAGTAATCAGAAATGCAGGAATCCATGCATCGGAACGTGCGGCGTCGGCGCTAGGTGTGAAGTCGTCAATCACAATCCAATCTGCAGTTGTCCCCCTCGCTACACGGGTGACCCGTTCATCAGATGTCATCCAATACGTAAGGCCCAATCTCCCTCTCACAAATTACAAATAATCAGACTCTTTGGACTTCGGCTTTACTACTTCTCATTCTTCTTTGTTTCCGTACAGCTGAAACACCCATAGTCCAGCAGGCTCCGGAGAATCCGTGCTTGCCTTCACCATGCGGACCTAACTCTCAGTGCAAGGTATCCGGATCGAGCCCGTCTTGTTCCTGCCTTCCCAACTTCCTCGGAGTACCACCCAACTGTCGACCCGAATGCGTCAGCAACGGCGAATGCTCCAGCCACTTGGCATGTATAAATCAGAAGTGTAAAGATCCTTGTCCAAACACTTGTGGCACGAACGCAATTTGCCGCGTCGTCAGCCACACGCCACAGTGCTTGTGCTCTCCAGGATACACGGGCGACCCGTTCGTCCAGTGTACCGTCGTTCAGCGTAAGTTACTAATCCTCGCGTAGTAGCCATTCTATTCCTTTTATGACGATTCCGACTCACTTTCCCTTATACTTTGCCAATTTCAGCCGAACCTGTGATCCAAGAGAAACCCACGCCTTGCCAACCATCTCCCTGTGGAGCTAACGCCGTTTGCAGAGAACAGAACGGTGCCGGTTCCTGTACATGTCTCCCAGAGTACATCGGCAACCCGTACGAAGGTTGTAGGCCAGAATGCGTCCTCAACAGCGATTGTCCTTCTAACAGAGCCTGCATAAGGAACAAATGTCAGGATCCATGTCCCGGTACTTGCGGCCAGAACGCCGAGTGCCAGGTGGTGAACCACTTGCCTTCTTGCACGTGCATCACCGGCTACACTGGTGATCCGTTCAGAGCTTGCAGCCCGATTCCTCCTCGACGTAAGGGAGCTAAGACTAGTTTTCATTATTTCCTTTAGACATCTGCTTAGGATAATTGGAATATTTTTATTTACGCATCTTCCCTTTTCCCGCAGCTGTCCAAGAGTCACCTGCAGATCCTTGCAACCCTTCGCCCTGCGGCCCTAACAGTCAGTGCAAAGTGAACAACGGACAGGCCATCTGTTCATGCCTGCCGCAGTACGTCGGCTCTCCGCCAGGCTGTAGGCCCGAGTGCGTTGTCAGTACCGAGTGTGCTTCCAACAAGGCTTGCGTCAACCAGAAATGCGTAGACCCGTGCCCAGGAACATGCGGCCATAACGCACAGTGCCAAGTCATCAATCACAGTCCTATATGCTCTTGCCGTTCAGGATATACTGGAGATCCGTTCTCGAGGTGCTACAGGATACCACGTAAGAATGCCTTTACTCTTCCACAACCCCTCGCTCCAAGCGTTAGACATTGGTCTTTGTTTTAACTCTTTCCCTTCTTGTTCTTCAGCACCTCCTCCACCTCAAGCTGCTCCTGCGCCGCCAGTGAACCCGTGCCTCCCGTCTCCTTGCGGGCCCTATTCGCAGTGCAGGGATATCGGCGGCTCGCCGTCTTGCTCTTGTCTGCCCGAGTACACGGGAGCACCTCCCAACTGTAGACCCGAGTGTACCATCAACGCCGAGTGCCCCAGCATTCACGCCTGCATGAGGGAGAAGTGCCGCGACCCTTGTCCAGGGTCGTGTGGGTCAGGCGCACACTGCAACGTAATCAACCATACGCCCATCTGCGTCTGTCCAGAAGGATTTACCGGCGACCCGTTCAGCAGCTGCTTTCCCAAGCCTCCTCCACGTAAGATGTCGTTTCACTCGCTCAAACGTTTGTTTGGTTATCTATTGAAGTAGAAATTTTCCTTTGTCAATCCGCGAGTCTCATTTTGAAAATATTTCACTTTCAGCTCCAGAGCCTCAGGAGACTGATCCTTGCAACCCGTCACCATGTGGCTCCAACGCTCAATGTGCCGACGGTGTCTGTACCTGCCTTCCCGATTACCAAGGTGACCCGTACACTGGCTGCAGGCCAGAGTGCGTCCTCAACAACGATTGCCCAAGGGACAAGGCCTGCATCCGGAACAAGTGTACTGATCCTTGTCCAGGAACCTGCGGTCAAAACGCGCGGTGCGACGTTATCAATCACATCCCAGTGTGTTCTTGCCCGTCAGGAATGTCCGGCAATCCTTTCATACAGTGTAACCCAGTCGCCGGTTAGTATCCAGTATTTTCCAGCACACTATTCATTCTGAATCGAACATTTCACAAATGACACTGACTTTCCTCTTTTCCCTCTCTTTCTTTCTTTCAGCTCCCATCGAAGCCACTCCTTGCCAGCCTTCCCCTTGCGGTCCATACAGCCAGTGCCGTCCAGTCAACGGGCAGTCCGTCTGCTCCTGCTTGGCCGGCTACAGAGGAATGCCTCCTTCTTGTAGGCCGGAGTGCGTCGTCAATTCGGACTGCGGAAGAAACGAAGCTTGCAGTAATCAGAAATGCAGGAATCCATGCATCGGAACGTGCGGCGTCGGCGCTAGGTGTGAAGTCGTCAATCACAATCCAATCTGCAGTTGTCCCCCTCGCTACACGGGTGACCCGTTCATCAGATGTCATCCAATACGTAAGGCCCAATCTCCCTCTCACAAATTACAAATAATCAGACTCTTTGGACTTCGGCTTTACTACTTCTCATTCTTCTTTGTTTCCGTACAGCTGAAACACCCATAGTCCAGCAGGCTCCGGAGAATCCGTGCTTGCCTTCACCATGCGGACCTAACTCTCAGTGCAAGGTATCCGGATCGAGCCCGTCTTGTTCCTGCCTTCCCAACTTCCTCGGAGTACCACCCAACTGTCGACCCGAATGCGTCAGCAACGGCGAATGCTCCAGCCACTTGGCATGTATAAATCAGAAGTGTAAAGATCCTTGTCCAAACACTTGTGGCACGAACGCAATTTGCCGCGTCGTCAGCCACACGCCACAGTGCTTGTGCTCTGCAGGATACACGGGCGACCCTTTTATTCAATGCACAGTTCTTGCTAGTGAGTCTATTGTTTTGCTCTTTTCACAATTTTATTTTTAATTTTTTATTTTTAAGGGTTTAATGCTCTTTTTTGGGGCATTGGCTAGTAGGTTACATGCCTAAATAATTCACTATTTTCGCTCTGATGATTTTTTATAATTTTCTTGATAAATATTTGTCTCGCGTATTTTTTCGTTCTTTTTTGTTAATTAGTTTCCTTGTGTTGTTGTTATAATAATTTATTTGGAGTTTTTTTTTTTTCGTTTTAAGTTAAAATAATTTTACTAACCTCTAAACACATACAGCTAGTGTCGGTACAAGTTCTATTGTTTTCTGAATTACCATCGGTAGGTATAACCATCCAGGTCTAACTCTTTGTAGTGTCTTAATCTTAGATAAGACACAAGGATTGATATTACCATTACCATTAGGAAATAAATTCTTCCGATTATTTATTATTATTATACAGAAGGAGTGACTAACCATCCTTCTGCATAATAATAATAAATAATCAGAAGAATTTATTTCCTATTGGTAATGGAAATATCAATTCTTGTGTTTATCCCATTAGTGGGGGGCATTACTAATAGTAAATTTAATTGTAGGCGGATGAAATAAAAATGAACTTAATTTCGGTGCTAATGGCATAGAAGTAGATGCTCCTTAAAAAATAAATTAAAAAAATATTTCCTACAGATTTGTAGATAAGAGAAACTATATTTACTATAAGGTATACTGATTCTAATTATACTTTCAGGAAACATCGTTTTAGGTGTAGATAGTTTGCTCTCGAGGTGATATACAGTCAGGGAATTGTTGGCATACGGCTAGGAAATATCAATAAGATTTTTTTTTAAATCTACATTCAGGACTTTTCCAGACCAAAGTTAGTAGTTAAGTAGCCATGGTCACTTGACTGCTAACTTTGATCTTTCTCAATCTCTGGCATTCATTGCTGACGAAGACTACCAAAGAGTAGCCGAAACGTCCCGAATATAGATTTTTATACAAATTTTATTGGTGTTACCTATCTGTATCCCAAATATTCTCTGGCTGCTTATAGTTTTACTGGTATTTAAGGGTGAAAGAGTTCTTCCCCAGCCATACCTGTAATATTTACTTTTTCAGATGTCTTCTCCGTAGTTTTGTTCAAACCTCTTACATGGCAAAAATTTTGGAAAATGTTTATACAATTAGATTCATTTACATAACAAATAATTTATGGATTTATAAAATCTAAGTTTAATTTAAATATCGAATGGAGAGGTTCCCATTCGAACACGAGAGAAATGAATTCCATGTTTCTCGTTTTTAAATCGTATGTACACTGACGGAACAAACAAAATGATTTGTTTTACTAAGTCAGTCGTCCCTGCTTAAAAGTCTTGGAACTTCAGCGCAAATCGGTTTCATTGTTTTCAATACATGTGGCTATCGTCTTTGGGCGTCATAACTATAAATCGCACAGAACGCACCCAGGAGTTTATAGGTATTTTTGAGGAAAATCTATTAAAACCACTGGTACTTACGTATTAGCTCCACCACATCTAGGTCACAGATCTGAATCATCAGCGCAGGCACAGAAGACAATTGAATTTTTGCCAATATGCCCACGGAAAGACCATTTATGTACATATATTATCAAAGAATTTGGTTGACAATGGAGTCGATATAATAGTGAGCGAGTGGAAACGCGAAGCACTTATGTTAATGGCATAATTGCTATGCGTTTCCACTCGCTCAAGGTTATATCGGAACTCTAGTCAATCCAACTCGTTGATAATATAGGTCACTGGTTTTCGGTTGAAAATGGCACAATATTATGTTGTCGCCATATGAAATCAACTAAACATGCTAGCCTAGCATCTTTTTCAGTTTTAAAAACACAAATGTACAAATGAATTACGTTAAAAACAGAAAGTAAACAAGATCCAGATATCTGAACGAGACCCCGATCTCTAACAAGTGGTATAGCTAATAAATAAGTACTTCCGTTTTAGCGACACCACACCAAAAATATGATTATTCCTTTAAATAAGATTTTTATATTTTAATCTATTTAGTGAAAAAATTAACTACACATTTATACTTAAAGGTTATATAGCAAGTAAATACATTGTTGCTCAATTGGCACTGCTTTAGGTTTCATCCAAGATACAACGAGATATCAATCTTGAGATTTACTTTCATAATATTTTTTAGTAATATATTCTGAAAGTATCAATTAAGAATAAAACCAGTAAAAGTAACCTAACGATTGTAAATAGTGAACGTTGGCGAGATTCTTTTTGTAATATCCAATCTTCATTGTTTGTGTGTATACTTGTATTATGAACAGGAATTGACAAATATTTTTAGACTTTCTCCTTAAATTTGCATCCAAATTTATTATAAGACAGTGACCCTATTTTTCCAATATATTCATCTGTGGCAGAAGGTCACCTGACCTTCTGCCACAGATGAATATATTCCAAATTTATGTATATATCTTTGAAGGATCTGATTAGAAGTGTATAATAATGTACACATTTTTTTAAAAGTAGTTATTTTGATATAGATTATAATCTATTTAGAGGTTTGAAAAGTCACTTTTTTTAGTGAGTAAAATGTTCTCCCGGTTTTAGCTGAGCCAGTGGTTCAAGAGAGGCCAACTCCTTGTCAGCCATCTCCTTGTGGTGCGAATGCCGAGTGCAGGGAACAGAACGGAGCTGGATCCTGTACTTGCCTTCCGGAATACTTTGGCAATCCATACGAAGGCTGTAGACCAGAATGTGTTCTCAATAGTGACTGTCCATCTAACAGAGCATGCGTTCGAAATAAATGCCAAGATCCTTGCCCCGGTACATGCGGCCAAAATGCTGAGTGCCAAGTTGTTAATCACTTACCATCGTGCAATTGTTTCCACGGCTATACTGGAGATCCGTTTAGATTCTGTAACCTGATTCCACCAAGTAAGATAGAAATCTTATTACCAATGAACTTTATAGTTTAATTTTCTTTTTACTGAATATAAAATTATTTTTAGCTATTCAAGAGGCACCGTTAGATCCATGCAATCCGTCGCCATGTGGTCCTAACAGTCAATGTAAAGTGAATAACGGGCAGGCTATATGTTCTTGTTTGCCCCAATTTGTGGGGTCGCCTCCCGGCTGCAGGCCAGAGTGTGTAGTCAGCTCAGAGTGTCTTTCCAACCAAGCTTGTGTAAACCAGAAGTGTATTGATCCTTGCCCAGGAACTTGTGGTCAGAATTCACAATGCCAAGTCATCAACCATAGTCCCATATGTTCATGTTCGTCAGGATTTACTGGTGATCCTTTCTTAAGATGTTATCCTATTCCAAGTAAGATATTAATATATGGATCACATTTTAATGCCATTCTTTTAAATACATTTCAACTAATGAACATTACATTTTTTTGAAGCGCCCCCACCACCTCCAGAGGTCCCAGTTTATGTAAATCCTTGCGTACCGTCGCCTTGTGGACCATACTCACAATGTAGAGACACTCAAGGATCACCTTCTTGTTCCTGCCTACCAGAATACTCAGGTTCTCCGCCTAACTGTCGACCTGAATGTGTTATAAACGCAGAATGTTTGAGTAATTTGGCTTGCATAAAGGAAAAATGTAGAGATCCTTGTCCAGGATCGTGTGGTTCGGGAGCTAACTGTGTTGTGTTGAACCATACTCCATCGTGCATATGTCCTGAAGGGTACACTGGTGATCCATTTACTAGTTGTACGCCCATACCACCCGAGTGTAAGAAGTCTACTGTCTATGGTTTTATGGTCTTATAATATTATATTTGACGAGTTCCTCTAAAGTCTTTCTATTTCTTACAGTATCTGCACCCGTGGAAAAAGATCCTTGTAATCCTTCCCCTTGTGGAGCAAACGCCCAGTGCAATGATGGCATTTGCTCTTGTTTACCAGAATATCAAGGCGATCCTTATAGAGGTTGCAGGCCAGAATGTGTTCTAAATACCGAATGTCCTAAAAATAAAGCTTGTATAAGAAACAGATGCCAAGATCCTTGCCCAGGAACTTGTGGTCAAGACGCACTCTGTGAAGTAATCAATCACATACCAATATGCCAATGCCCTTCTGGCAAATCAGGAAATCCTTTTGTACAATGTTCGAATATCCCAGGTCAGTACTCAATAAGATATTTAATGTTAGTAGAAATGGAACAACAATATTTTCATATTTTTATTTTCTTAGAACCTGTCAATACTACGCCTTGTCAACCTTCACCGTGTGGGCCATATAGCCAATGTAGAGCTATAAATGGACAAGCTGTTTGCTCTTGTATGATAGATTACAAAGGAATGCCTCCTAACTGTAGACCAGAGTGTGTTGTAAATTCTGATTGTGGCCGAAACGAAGCATGCAGTAACCAAAAATGTAGAAATCCTTGTGTCGGTACTTGCGGAGTGGGTGCCAGATGTGAAGTGGTCAACCACAGTCCAATCTGTAGCTGTCCGCCAAGGTTTACTGGGGATCCCTTCCTCAGATGCCTACCTATTCGTAAGAGGTTTTTTTAAACTTAGTTTTATACAAAGGAAAGTAATGAATTTACTGAGTCGATTGTTTTGTTTGTGTAGCTGAAACGCCTCCAGTACAACAAGCCCCTCAAAATCCATGCTTGCCAACACCTTGCGGACCACACTCTCAGTGCAAAGTATCTGGATCAAGCCCTTCATGTTCATGTTTACCTAATTACCTTGGTGTACCTCCAAACTGTCGACCCGAGTGTGTAAGCAACGGAGAATGTACTAGTCATTTGGCATGTATTAACCAGAAATGTAAGGATCCTTGTCCAAATACATGTGGCACTAATGCTATTTGTAGAGTTGTGAGTCACACGCCACAATGTTTATGTTCTCCGGGATATACTGGAGATCCTTTTGCGCAGTGCACAATAATTCAGGGTAAGTAGGGACCCACCATTTTGATTCTCCTTTATTTTTGTTGTTTCTTCGAGTCAGTAAAACATTACTTTATCGTAGAACAAATTGTCGAAGAAAGACCTACTCCATGTCAGCCTTCGCCCTGTGGAGCGAATGCTGTATGCAGAGAACAAAACAACGCAGGTTCATGTACTTGTCTGCCAGAATACGTTGGAAATCCATATGAAGGATGTAGACCAGAATGTGTGCTCAACAGCGATTGTCCAGCCAATAGAGCTTGTATGAGCAACAAATGTCAAGACCCTTGCCCTGGTACTTGTGGGCAGAATTCAGAATGTCAAGTTGTCAACCACCTTCCATTGTGTACTTGTTTCCAAGGATATACAGGAGATCCGTTCAGATATTGCAGTCCTATACCAGAAAAACGTAAGAAAATATTAAGTCGTTTTCGTATTCCAAAAAAAAAAAAATCATAATTTGGCTAACTTTTCATTTTATTTTCTTCTAGCTGTCCAAGCAGCCCCAGTCGATCCATGTAATCCATCTCCATGTGGTCCAAACAGTCAATGTAAAGTGAATAATGGACAAGCTATATGCTCATGTTTGCCACAGTATATTGGATCACCCCCAGGATGTAGGCCTGAGTGTGTCGTTAGCACGGAATGTAGTACCAATAAAGCTTGTATGAACCAAAAGTGCGCCGATCCATGTCCAGGCACGTGTGGCCAGAATTCTCAGTGCCAAGTGATAAACCACAGCCCAATATGTTCTTGCAGGTCTGGTTTCACTGGAGACCCATTCACCTTTTGCTCTCGTATTCCTCGTAAGTATAATTCATCAAAACTTTGTTGGTCAGTACTTCCCAACAGAAAATAGCCTTTCAAAAATTTTGGGAATTGCAACCTCAAATGTTTTAACGGTGATAGTTATTTTGTTTTGAAAATTACATTTTAAATTTATTTTCAGCCCCTCCTCCTCCGCCATCGGCTCCAATCATTACAAATCCATGCCTCCCTTCACCCTGTGGACCTTTCTCTCAGTGTAGAGATATTGGAGGCAATCCTTCGTGTTCTTGCTTGCCAACATACCAAGGGACGCCTCCTAATTGTAAACCGGAGTGCAGTATTAACGCTGAATGTGCTAGTAATTTGGCTTGTATTAAAGAGAAGTGCCGAGACCCTTGTCCAGGATCATGTGGCATCGGAGCTGTTTGTAATGTTATCAATCATACACCAATATGCCTCTGTCCAGAGGGCTACACTGGCGATCCTTTCACTAATTGCGTCAGAAAACCTCCGCAACGTAAGGAATTAATTTTGGTTAAAATAGTACATTAAATTGTTTGGGACGTTTAAAACATAGTTTTCTTAATTTCTAGAAGAAGCACCAGTTGAAAGAGATCCTTGTAATCCATCGCCGTGTGGATCTAATGCACAATGTGACAATGGCGTATGCACTTGCCTGCTAGAGTATCAAGGGGATCCATATAGAGGCTGTAGACCAGAATGTGTGCTCAATTCAGACTGTCCAAAAAATAGAGCTTGCATAAGGAATAAGTGTAAAGATCCTTGCCCCGGTACATGTGGCCAGGACGCAATATGTGAAGTAGCAAACCATATTCCAATTTGCAGGTGTCCAGATAAAATGTCTGGCAATCCGTTTGTTCTTTGTCGAGTTGAAGCCGGTTAGTATATTCAACAGTAAAAATAAGTAATAAGTTACTAACAAAAAATACTTTAAATTCGGTTGATCTTATTTTTACTTTATTTTAGCTCCTGCACTAATTAGTCCCTGTCAACCATCTCCTTGCGGCCCATACAGCCAATGTCGCCCTGTTAATGATCAATCTGTGTGCTCTTGCTTGGCTGGTTATCGTGGATCACCACCGAGTTGTAGACCTGAATGCATTGTCAATTCAGATTGTGGTCGGAATGAAGCTTGTACAAACCAAAAATGTAGAAATCCGTGCCTTGGAACATGTGGCATCGGTGCTAGATGCGAAGTAATCAATCATAATCCTATTTGTAGCTGCCCGCCACGCTATTCAGGAGATCCGTTCATCCGCTGTGAACCAATACGTAAGACATCATCCTTAACAGAACACTACTTTTCCATTCATTTCTAATTCGTATAACAAATTAGCATTTTATTTTCTTCAGCGGAAACACCTCCAGTCCAGCAAAATCCTTGTGTACCATCGCCTTGTGGACCACATTCCCAATGCAAAGAGTCTGGGACAAGTCCATCATGTTCATGCTTGCCAGATTTTCTGGGTGTTCCGCCTAACTGCAGACCCGAGTGTATAAGTAATGGCGAATGTGCAAGTCATTTAGCCTGCATCAATCAGAAATGTAAAGATCCGTGTCCTAACACTTGTGGCTCGAATGCTATTTGCAGAGTCGTCAGTCATACACCACAGTGTATATGCTCTCCTGGATTCACTGGTGATCCTTTTATTCAGTGTTCTCCTGTACAAGGTACGCCCCCATTGATTTAATATATACTGTATTACTTAGCTGTGTCTCTATATAAATTAACGAATCGTTATTATTCAGAGGCCCCTCCACAAGAGAAGCCAACACCTTGTCAACCTTCGCCATGTGGCGGAAATGCAATTTGTCGAGAACAAAATAATGCTGGCTCCTGTACATGTCTGCCTGAGTATATTGGAAATCCTTACGAGGGATGTAGACCGGAATGTGTGCTCAATAGTGATTGCACATCGAATATGGCTTGCATTAAAAATAAGTGCCAAGATCCTTGTCCAGGAACGTGCGGGCAAAACGCTGAATGTCAAGTAGTGAATCATCTTCCCGTATGCATTTGTCATCAAGGATACACAGGAGATCCTTTCAAATACTGCAATGTCATTCCTCCACCACGTAAGAAAAATATTCATGTGTAATTGAATATCGTTATTTGTTTTTTTATATACCAAGTTTTTTAATTTATCATATTTATACAGCTGTTCAAGAAGCTCCTGCTGATCCTTGCAAACCTTCACCATGTGGTCCAAACAGCCAATGTAGAGTAAATAATGGCCAAGCTATATGTTCCTGCCTGCCAGAATATGTTGGTACACCGCCTGGTTGCCGACCTGAGTGTGTTGTCAGCACTGAATGTGCTTCAAATAGAGCTTGTGTACATCTTAAATGCGTTGATCCTTGCCCAGGAACGTGTGGACAGAATGCACAATGCAAGGTTATAAATCACAGTCCTATATGCTCATGCAATCATGGATATATTGGTGACCCATTTTCGTTTTGTCGTCCAATTCCTCCTCGTAAGAATTTTTTTTCTATTTTCTAATGAATATAAATAGTATTTATACAGCTCAATACTGATTTTTTTTTTTTCTTCGCTTTTAGCTCCACCAAAACCGGACATAATGGTACCAGTCAATCCTTGTTCCCCATCCCCCTGTGGACCTAACTCCCAATGTAGGAATATTAATGGATCTCCATCTTGTTCTTGTCTTCAAGAATACACAGGTTCTCCTCCGAATTGCCGTCCTGAGTGTACCATCAATTCTGAATGTGCTAGTAATTTGGCTTGTATGCGAGAGAAATGTCGTGATCCATGCCCAGGTTCTTGTGGAGCTGGGGCACTTTGCAACGTTATCAATCACACGCCAAGCTGCACTTGTCCAGAAGGCTATACTGGAGACCCATTTACAAATTGTTATCCTAAGCCTCCTCCACGTAAGAATTTTTTAATTTTTTGACAGCATTTAGAAATTCAAGAGATGTGCTTGATTTTAAAAACTTAAATTGTTTTAGCTCCGCAAGTTGAACAAAGTGACCCTTGCAATCCTTCACCGTGTGGTCCAAACGCTCAGTGCAACGATGGAGTTTGTACATGCCTTCCTGAATACCATGGAGACCCATATACGGGTTGTAAACCAGAATGTGTCATCAATACAGACTGTCCTAAGACATTGGCTTGTATTAGGAATAAGTGTACTAATCCATGTATCGGAACATGTGGACAGGATGCGTTGTGTGAAGTTGTGAACCACATTCCTATTTGTAGATGCCCAGAGGGAAAATCTGGAAATCCATTCGTCATTTGTCAAGCCTTTTCTGGTTAGTCCAACAATTGTTAATAGAATTTTCTTTTTCATGAATTGAAATAGTAATAATATAATTACATCTCAATGGCATTATAAAGCTAACAAGTCCTTTAAAAATAAAGGTTTCAAATTTGTTTTCAGCTCCTGTTGTAACAAATCCCTGCCAACCGTCGCCTTGCGGACCTTATAGCCAGTGCCGACCTGTGAATGGTCAATCTGTATGTTCCTGTTTAGTCGGATATCGAGGTTCTCCGCCCAGTTGTAGACCAGAATGTGTTGTAAATTCAGATTGTGGAAGAAATGAAGCCTGTAATAATCAGAAATGCAGGAATCCCTGCTTAGGGACTTGTGGCATCGGTGCCAGATGTGAAGTTGTTAATCACAACCCTATTTGCAGTTGTCCTTCACGTTACACTGGTGATCCATTCAGTAGATGCCATCCTATCCGTAAGAAATGTTTCTATATATATTTGTTATTGTAACAGTTTGGAATATCCTTATACTAAGAGTATTTTAAATTAACATTTTAGCTGAAGCACCGGTTCAACAGGCTCCAGAAAACCCGTGTTTACCATCACCATGTGGACCCAACTCGCAATGCAAAGTATCGGGGCAAAGTCCTTCTTGTTCATGTCTGCCCAGTTTCTTAGGCGTGCCTCCTAATTGTCGACCGGAATGTATAAGCAATGGAGAGTGTGCTAGTCATTTGGCTTGCATTAACCAGAAGTGTATCGATCCATGCCCGAATACTTGCGGTGCTAATGCTATATGCAGGGTAGTCAGTCATACCCCTCAATGTTTGTGCTCACCAGGATTTACTGGAGATCCATTTACACAATGCTCACCAGTTCAGGGTATGTTTTGAAGCTTACAGTAGAATAGAGTATTAAAGGTGAAAGGACAGTTGAGGTAATTTATATATTTTTATTCAGAACCAGTAATCCAAGAGAAGCCAACACCTTGCCAGCCGTCACCCTGTGGATCGAATGCTATTTGCAGAGAACAAAATGGAGCTGGTTCATGCACTTGCCTGCCAGAATATATAGGGAATCCTTATGAAGGATGTAGACCCGAATGTGTTCTCAACAGCGATTGTCCATCGAATAAAGCTTGTATAAGAAATAAATGTCAAGACCCGTGTCCAGGAACCTGTGGGCAGAATGCTCAGTGTCAAGTTGTGAACCATTTACCATCATGTACCTGCAATACAGGGTACACTGGAGATCCTTTCAGATATTGCAATCTCATACCTCCAACTTGTAAGAATCAATTGACTTTTATGTTATTTCGTTTTTTTTTTTTTTTTTGGTTTAGTTCTTCAATAAGTAGATTATTTTAACTTTTAGCTATTCAAGCAGCTCCTGTCGATCCATGTAACCCATCTCCTTGTGGACCAAATAGTCAATGTAAAGTGAATAACGGGCAAGCAATTTGTTCCTGTTTACCTCTGTATATTGGATCACCTCCAGGATGTCGACCCGAGTGTGTTGTCAGCACTGAGTGTTCGTCTAATAAAGCGTGCGTCAATCAGAAATGTGTTGACCCCTGCCCTGGTACATGTGGTCAAAGTGCTCTCTGTCAAGTTATCAACCACAGTCCCATATGCTCTTGTAAACCTTCATTTACTGGTGATCCTTTCACATATTGTAGACCTATTCCTCGTAAGTGTTTTGACATTTATATTCAGAAGTAAATTTTTTCAACTTTTTGCTTCTCTAATTTTTTATTTGTTTATTTAGCACTCCCTGAGCCAACGCAAGTATCTGTTGTCAATCCATGCTCTCCTTCTCCTTGTGGACCAAATTCACAATGTAAGGATGCAGGTGGAACTGCTTCTTGCTCATGTCTACCAAGTTACTTTGGTTCTCCGCCAAACTGTAGGCCAGAATGTACTATAAATGCCGAATGTGCCAGTAACCTGGCTTGTATGAACCAAAAGTGTCGAGATCCTTGCCCTGGATCGTGTGGAATTGGAGCTATTTGCAATGTGATTAATCATATTCCAGTATGCACATGTCCTCAAGGTTATACAGGAGATCCATTTTCGAATTGTGTTCTCAAACCAACACCATGTAAGAATTTTAAAATGATTTTTGTCCATTATAATTTTTCAAAGCTGCAGACTTAGAAAGTAATTGTTTTCTTTTAGTGCCTCCTCCTCAGGAGACAGATCCTTGCAACCCCTCACCTTGTGGCTCAAATGCTCAGTGTAACAACGGCGTCTGCACTTGCTTGCCTGAATTTCAAGGAGATCCTTATGCGGGTTGTAGGCCGGAATGTATCCTCAACTCAGAATGCCCTAGAGATAAAGCTTGTATTCGGAACAAATGTCTCGATCCGTGCCCAGGAACATGTGGGCAAAATGCTATCTGTGAAGTCTTGAACCACATTCCCATCTGTAAATGCCCAGAAAAAATGTCTGGAAATGCATTTATTCAGTGCAGGCCCGTTGAAGGTATTAATTCATATTAATATGAAATTACAGGGTGTCTACTGCACGAAAAAGTCACAAAAATCATGAAAATGTCACAAAATTGAAAATAGGGTACGAAAGTCACCATAAGTCATGAATTTTGAAACCATGTCACGAAATATGAGTTTTACACGAGTAATCCCAGGACTTCCGTACATTCGTAATTGTTGTTGTTTTCGTATGGTAACTCAATTCAATCTGCCTCCCCCTATATTTCTATATCTGTTTATTTATATTCAGAGTTTTTCATGCTGACTTTCATATTGAAATTATGTACAATTTAATTTACTAAATTATGTACATTGACAACAAATATTTTTAGAAATTTTGAATGAATTCGACTACCATTGTTTGAAATTTTTGAGGCTACTAATTCCATAGTCATTCTAAAAATTTTAGTATCATCGTCTCTTCACTTTTAAAATTAAAATAACTATCCTCTTTAACATATGATGTACATATTATACGGTTTTAAAATGTAATTTTTTAGATTTCACGGTAATCTGTGTAAGGTTACAAATAATTTTAATAAGTCACAGACTCTGAACAGAAACATTACTATGTACTGGCTACCAGGCCATGAAGAACTTGGGAAAAGCTCCATAGCAGATTATTACGCTAAAAATGCAGTAAGGCATATGACATGTGACCTTGAATGAATGAATGAATGAATGAATGAAAAAAAAACTTTATTCTGGGACTTCGTCCCATAAACCTTGAACTAATAACAGAAAAAGACCTGACGAAAACTATAAAATTATCAATATTACAACAATGGTACAACTCGTGGACGCAACTAACTGATAATAAACTTCGATCGATTAAAAATACTGTCGGGGATTGGCCATCCAGTCACAGAGAAAACAGATGTGAGGAAATAGTTCTGGCTCGACTACGACTTGGACACACTCGACTAACACACGAATACTTAATGACAAGACGTAACAGATCAATATGTGACATATGTATCTGTGAACTTACAGTCAAACATTTACTGACAGACTGCCGCAGAAGAAACGATATTAATCTGCCGTATGATATGCAAGAACTCTTAGGCAATGATAGCCAGTATACTGTACTGACATACCTCAGGAACACAGGACTGTACAACCTTATTTGATGACCGAAAGCGTGCTGTCTTGAAAACATTAAGTTCCTATGAACTTTAAGTGATATTTTCATTTAAAACCCTATTACACTACCTTTACACATACATTTAAAAATATGCAATCAAACAAGCTGATTTCCTAGTGAGACTAAATTCAGAAGATGCTGCTCACTGTGTTATTGCCAAGAAGCGGAACACTGATTAAATAAAATAAATAAAATAAATAATTTTAAGCTTAACTTCTAGGCTTTTTCTTTTTAACTTAAATTATTTTCTATTCATAGATAACCCGTCCTAAAATTCTTAGTTAATAATAATGGACGTTAAAATTTAAATAAATAAATAAATTATTTTCTTTTTAATTTGCATGAAATTTGCAATTAAAGTCGTGGAATGGACTTTCACAAAAGTAGTAGACACCCTGAATTAATATATTTACTCCTTGATAAAAATGAAATAAAAATATTCACGCATTAATTTCAGAACCACCAGTTACAAAGCCATGCACACCTTCTCCTTGTGGTCCAAACAGTGCTTGTAGAGAAATTAATAACCAAGCTGTATGTTCCTGTTTACCTGGATATTTGGGCTCGCCGCCTTCTTGTAGGCCTGAGTGCGTTGTCAGTTCCGATTGTTCGCTCGATAAAGCTTGTACGAATCTCCACTGTATGGATCCTTGTCCAGGAAGTTGTGGTTTAAGCGCTGAATGTGTGGTTATCAATCACAATCCAATTTGTAAATGCCCTAATCGTTATACCGGGGATGCATTCACCAGATGCTATCCGATACGTAAGTCATTACAATTTAATCAGTTAAGTCTGGTGGTATTCTCTGGCCAGAGAGAGATGATTAACGTAAATATTTATATTTTCAGCCGATTCCCCACCAGCACCAACAGTACCGACTAATCCATGTAGTCCATCCCCTTGCGGTCCATTCTCGGAATGTAGGCAGCAGGGAGATAGCCCATCTTGTAGCTGCCTTAGTGGTTACATTGGCAGCCCGCCAAATTGCAGACCGGAATGTATTTCTAACAGCGAATGTTCTTCTGACAAAGCATGCATTAACCAAAAGTGTAGAGATCCTTGCCCGGGATCTTGTGGTGCGAACGCTGAATGTCGAGTGGTTTCTCATACACCCAATTGCTTTTGTCCTTCAGCTTATGTTGGAGATCCTTTTACTGGATGCTATCCGAAACCTAGTAAGAAAACTTTTTTGTTCAATTTTTATGTAAAGAATGTAGTTAATAAATGTAAAATATTTTCAGTAAAAAAATTTTTTCATGTATGTGATTTTTCATTTTTTTTTTTTTTGTTTGTTTTTTTTTTTTTTTTGTTTTTTCAAGTCTCAAAAAGTCTCTCTGCCATTGTTGGATTTTGACAAAATAAATATTAATAGTCATCTTCTGCTTCTAGAAGTGGATATGACGCACCATAACTGAGATTTATGTATTATTCCAATGACTTTTACCCTTAGGTTTTAATACATTACACCACAAAATAATATTTATAATGAATAATATTTTTATGAAAACATTTCATAGATAAATGTGATGGAAACTCTATTTTCTTTCATTTCCTCTTTTTTCCAGTTTGCATGTGAAAATGTCTTAGCATGTTTTTCTCGCATGTTGTTATGTTTATGTAATGGTATGCATTTGCCATGCACACTATATTTGCATGATAATATTTGAACCATGTTTGTATGTTTAATAGATTTTTTTTTTTATTTCAATAAAATAGCCGAACCTCCAAAGCCTCAGCAGCCTATCAATCCGTGCGATCCTTCGCCTTGTGGTCCTAACGCACAATGCCGCATCGAGAGCAATTCGTACGCAACATGCGAATGTCTCCAAGACTATCAAGGCAATCCGTACGAAGGATGTAGACCGGAGTGTGTGGTGTCTTCGGACTGCCCCATGAGCAGAGCGTGCTTAAGGAACAAATGTAGCGACCCGTGTCCCGGAACATGCGGACTATCTGCCATTTGTACGGTATCAAACCATATCCCGATCTGCTCATGCCCGCCTGGTTACAGTGGCGATGCATTTACAAGATGTGACTACATACCACCGAAAGGTTTGTAAAAATCATTCAACACTTACTACAATAACACTGGTCTACATAATTGAACTTTCTTTTTTGTCCCAAGAGGTCTATCTAAGAAGTCCCTATTCAAGTAATTAAAAAAGTAAAGAATGCAAATTTTAGGGTATTAAATTCTCTTTAAAACAATTCCACATCCATTAAAATCTGCTGAACATATCCGGAGATACATATACGACTTCATAGGCAATTATGTCAGAAAATCGTTATGAATTTGCAATGTAATGTTGCCTCACAGCCGTAGTAAAGCTGTCTCAAAAATTATAATAGCTCCACATTGAAGAATTTTTAATGTATAAAAAGAATCTGCAATCAGATTTCTTCTATCTCATCTATTTTTCAAGTAAATTTGAAATATGTAGAGTAATACTCGACTACAACCTTGTACAAGTCATAAAGGTGGATGCTAAACCATGGATTTTGGGGGACCACTCGTCATATTTTTTTTTGTTTTTTTTTTTTGTTTTTTTTTCTTTTTTTTTTTACTAATTTCAAATTTACTTACAAATTAGATTTACGACAATTTTCTAACAAGCTATTGCCTTTGAAGTAATATAACTCTGGATATGCTCAATGGATTTTAATGCGTCTGAAGTTGTTTTAAAGAGAATTTAATACCCTACAATTTTCATTTTTTTACTTTTTTAATTACGTGAAGAGGGTCTTTGTTTTTAACCAAAATTCGATGAAAATTGTTGTTTTTCGTTTCTCCCGTTTTTCTAAGAATTGGAGGATGAATGAGAAAAACGGGTGGCTCCTTAATAAAGTGGGCACCGAAATCTAAAAGAAATGCTGAATAGATCTCTTGGGACAATTTTGTTGTAGACCAGTGTAATATTCTATTTTAAAAAATTACATAGTTAAAGTATTTATCTCTTACTTCATGGAGCAATTCAATCTTTTTTAAGCAATTTGTAATTAATTATTAAGATGTAGATAAATATATAGGAAAAATACAAACGAAATTTCCCTTTTTTGGAAAATAAAAATTGAAAACAAAAATTGAAACACTTTTGAAGAGTTTCTGTGTTTACAAAATTGTTCATAGAAAAGACAGATTCAAATTTTTAGACAGATTCAAAGACAGATTCAACTATAATTATAATTATGAACTGAGAAGGTGTATATCATTGGGGTTCTGTCACGTGTTGAATAAAACTAAATTTTGTTACTGAAATGAGTTATATTTATGCCAACGTTTTGACTTGATATGCAAGCCTTCAGGGCTATCGAGGTGAGGGAGAAATGTTCTGTTTTGTGGAGGCTACATTTCTGCATCAGGGGCTAATAGAAATATAACCTCCACGAAAAGGAACATTTCTCCCTCTACTGTCTGTTCATAGCCCTGAAGAAGGCTTTTATGACAAGCCGAAACGTTGGCATAACTATAACTCATTTTAGTTATAAAATGTAGTTTTATTTAACACATGAATGAACCCCAATTTTTACACTTTCTTAATCTGACTGTCTGATAACTTGACGGTCTCTTCTCTTTTTAACAAATTATTTAGTAACTTTTATAGAATTAGCACCTAGCATTAATTTGGAGTATAGACAAATATTTAATTTTGATGGAAATAATTAATGTTACAATTTTTTATAGAAATTGCCAGAGAAGATCCATGCAACCCATCGCCTTGTGGACCTAATGCCAAATGTACCACCTCTCCTGGCGGAGTTGCTCTCTGCGAATGCCTCCCTGGCTTCTTTGGAACACCAACTGACGGCTGCCGGCCGGAATGTACTATTAGTTCCGATTGCCCCAGAAACAAAGCTTGCGTATTAAATAAGTGCGCTGATCCATGCATATCTGGTGTCTGCGGATACGGAGCTCTTTGCCAAGTCCTCAATCATTCGCCGATTTGCTCATGCCCGCCTGGTTTTGTTGGTGATCCGTTCTCTGAATGTAGAGAAGCTCCAGGTAAAAATATATTTTATATTGTAAGAACATTGGATAATTCTTAAAGGAATATTTTGTAAGCTTATTAGCGCACATTTTATAAGATTAGTAATTTCATCTATATCTACTTCAGTTCAGCTTCTTTCCAGTGGTAATAGGATAAACATATGTTACAACGTATAGGCACAGATTTATTTGGATGAAACTAATACAACACAACCACAAATCACGGACAGAACAGAAATAAGAGACAGCCGCCAACCAGATCACATAGTCTTCTACAGTGTTGCCCTGTTCTGTACTACACTAACAAATAATCAACTTTCTAAATAATATTACATAAAGAGGAATTACTCCAATAGTGCCTCCATTAATTTTGAAATCCAATACTAATAATAACCCGTATTATTTTGTAAAGTTTATTCGAAGCTTAAAAAGGCAATAGTAGACCACAAATGAAATAGAAGAGCTCATCTGAACTGTGGTCCAATTCCGAACAGGAAATGAGAACATTTCTTAGATTTTTTTATTTAAAAGTTCCTGTTTTTGGTGATAAGGAAGAGATAAATAAAAACAAAATATTTAAGCCACGAAATCCAAAATTAGACCACAATAAACTAAATAAAATTGTCTTCGAAAATAAATAGGCTTTGTCTCTGTTAAAGCCATTAAAAGGTTGACATGCCTTAGCCCAAAAAAAAAAAAAAAAAAAAAAAAAAAAAAAAAAAAAAAAAAATTTGAAGCAGCTTTCAATTATAAAGATTATACAATCTTTTATATATGTGAAAAATCAAGGATTATTTTATACACACCAGGGGTTAATATATTTTAACTCTATCGTATTTATATTGAGATCTGTCACAGAGTAAGCATATATTTGTCTCAAATTTTAAGAAACTCGGTATGTAAAATATTGTTACTGTACTGTTTTGATAATACCTCCTGCAAGAAAAGAAATTAAATTCAGATATAAAAATATAATTTAGTTCCTAACAGTTTCTATTACACAATTAGAGCCATTATTATTCTTTCTATTGGATCTCTGAAAAAATTAACAATGTCTGGCAGATATTGTATGAGATTCAATTGTTTTATTCCATTAAAAATAAAAGAGATAGTTTGTACCTAAACTCTGAATATGATAAAACTTAATTATTTAATGTTTATTGTTACAGCTCCTCCACAAGACCCTTGCAATCCTTCACCGTGTGGTATAAACGGCCAATGTAGGGTACAAAACGGCCTTGCTTCGTGCATTTATCCAGAGTGTGTAATAAATCAAGATTGCCCAAGAGATAAAGCTTGTTATAATCAGAAATGTAGAGATCCATGTATTGATGCTTGTGGAATCAACTCAATATGCCAAGCAGTAAACCACAGGACTGTCTGTTCATGTCCGCCTGGCTACACAGGCGAGCCGAGATCTTCTTGTTCTGTCGTACAAGGTAAATAAACCAAGTTTTATCATTTATATTGCTTCCTTCTTCTTTTTCTTTTTGTTTTATTTTAACTTCACTGTGATGTATTTACCAGTTCACTCTCTAACATCCAGACAGGTTTTTAGAGTTTGGTATTTTTAAATTTGAAAAATAAATACTTTTGTTTGTTTAAAAGGTTATGTTTATAAATCCATATAAAACAAAATTCTTGTTGTAATTTTTTTGAAATATTTTGATTAATGAATAAAATAGCGTATAATTTTATTCCCAGTCCCACAACAATTTTTGAATTTTCACACATGTCCTTTTGTAACATTCATACGAATAATGGTAACTAATTCTGTCTTTTTTGTTTCAATTACATCATTTATTTGACATAATAATGAAAAAAAAATCAGCACTTAATTACTGATAATTTATTAAACATTGTAAAGGTTACCATATTTTTCCTAGCTTAGAAAATGATGATTGAAAAAACAGATTTTGGGCTGGTGCAAAAATAATGCACTACCAAGACTCTTCAAGGTATGCTGATATCGTTGCCTTTCCCCAGACCAGTAAAATAGCCTATATTCTTGACCCAATGTTCCGATTCAAGCGGAGACCATAGGCTGCGTAAAGAAAGGGATATATTCCAAATGTGTTAAGTATCTTGAAGATAAATCCAGGAAAAATATGGATAGAATTGATATTTTAAAAACATTTATTATTTTTGCAGCACCCCAATAGTAATTTCAATAATGTATCCTAAATATGTATATATATATATATATATATATATATATATATATATATATATATATATATATATATATATATATATTTAATGAAATATAAGTACATTCTTAATCTCTTATAATAATTTAATTATTTTACTTTTCAGCTGCACCTCCACCTGAATGTACACAGGATAAGGAATGCGCAAACAACAAAGCTTGCATTAATCAGCAATGCAGTGATCCTTGTCAAGCCGAGACTACCAGTGTATGTGCATATAATGCTGAGTGTAGGGTCATTATGCATCGGCCGATATGTGTATGCCGAGATGGTCTTACTGGCAATGCACAGTCTCAATGCTTTGACAGTTAGTATATATATATATATATATTTTAATGAATATGTGTTCACACGAGTTTAGTGTAATGAGATTAGTTAAATAAAATGAAACACTAAGTAAAATTTTAATTCATCATCTGAACATTAGAACAAAGATAATCTTTTAAACATGGATATTGTATGTATTATTTTATTTTCAGTTGGCTGTCGGTCTGATTCAGAATGTCCACCATCCGAGGCTTGTGTGAATAAGCAATGTATGAATCCTTGTAAACTGACTCAGTGCGGAACGAACGCTGTATGCGAAGTACAAGCTGGAAAGGCGAGATGTGTCTGCTTGCCGGGAACGCAAGGGAATCCTTTCGTTAGCTGTGAGCGGCCTCAGTGCACCCATGACGACGAGTGTTCTTCGCACCTCGCATGCAGAAACCAGAAGTGTGTTGACCCTTGTGATTGCGCTTCGTCGGCAATTTGCACTGTAAGCTACCATCGACCAACGTGCAGGTGCCCACCAGGATATACTGGCAATCCACATGAAATATGTGCAATAGGTAAATCATATTTGAAATTGTAAAATGTCCTGCCAATATTTTATAAATAAGGAAATTATTATAAAAGTTTATTTTTAGGCAGCAACTACTGAAATTCTGAGTAAATTTGATTTATTTATTTATTTTTTACTGAAATTCAATGGAATAATAATCCATGTCAATTTTGGTCCTTTTGATTAAGCCTGTGGACCAAGAAATGGATTAATCAAGTTTAACCCTTTCCCTACCAAGATGAAGTATTCTCCTGTCCAGGATACTCGCACCCAGCCTCGGGTCCCCTGTACGGGATACTTTTCCCACTCTCGATCATAGCACCTTGACTTTCAGCGACCTCCTTGCCGCATTAAAACTCGTCTTTGATAATTCTGATTTTTGTTTTATTTACTGTCATTATTAATTAGTATTTATCTTTTATTAATTTTGAGGTTGAATTATTTCTAAGTTGATTAATTTTATTTAAAAGAAAGTCATAAAAAAGTAATACTCGACTGCTATGTTAAAAGTTATAACGCATATGTTTACCATTTATAAAATAAATAAAAAAGTGAAATATATACTCAATAACTAAATAAACATGCTTTTGGGGATGGCCAGAGATATAAGAATTTACAGTAAATTGACAAGGCTGTGAGGGTAACAAGTTGTAATATGCCTGAATAGCTCACATGGCCAAAAACGTGATTCAAATACCCTTTAGTGTCAGGCAGTAATACCAGAAGTATGCTATGGTAAGGCTCAATAGCTCTAAAGTTGAGAAATGAGAAGAGGAAGACAGCAAGAAATATGAGGAGCACTCGACTGCTGTAAAAGTCAACGGTACATTGGTCTCTTTTTTCCTCCGACTTGTACACACGCTTTTTCACCTTTATTTAATCCATGTTTTTTAAAGGACACAACAATGGGTTATTTAAAGAAATTTAATCCTAGCAGTTTTAATGATTTTTTTCAGAGCAACTTGGTGTTGTTGTTTTTTTTTTAATTTTACCAATGTTAACCTATTATCAACCCATTATGATTATAGAATATTGGTTTTGTTTCTCAACAGAAGCTGTAGCCGCTCCAACACAATGTAAGATGGATGCTGACTGTGCAAGCAAACTTGCTTGCTTCAGTGGAGAATGTAAAAATCCTTGCTTGGAAACACACCCTTGTGGCTCTAATGCTGAATGCAAAGTCGTAGATACTCTTCCTTTACGAACAATGTCTTGCCACTGCTTACCAGGATTCGTTGGGGACGCTGATGTCCAGTGCACAGCAGGTAGAAGAATTTTCCTCTCACTCTTGAAATGTTTTATTTACAATAAATTCTCTATTTTTAACAGTACAAATAATTCTCTGTTGGTAATTTTTATTCAGTTTCTTTTATGTTTACAGGTTTTACAAAGCAGCTTACCTACAAAATCTTCTAATTTTGTACCCTTTTCCAATATCAACCATTTCCCCAATTCATATTTCAGCAACACACCTGACAAACAATTTTCCTTTAGCATAGCATTTTTGTTTTTATGTTTTAATTTGGATTCTTTTTTTTAATAATGAATGTAGAGTTATGTTTTATTGCCTTTTTGGAATGATTTACTAATCCTCGTTCGTTTTCAAATAATTCACAGAAACGACTCCCAAACCAGGTTGCTCTTCAGATTCCGAATGTTCATCTTCCGAGGCATGTATTAATCGACAGTGTATAAATCCGTGCTCAGTTCCATCAGCTTGCGGGAAGAATGCTCTATGCCACCCTCTGAATCATAGAGCTTCTTGTGAATGCCCTACCGATTTCGAAGGAAACCCGCTCATCAACTGTTACAGAAGTATGCACATAGATTCATTGATTTCACTCTGCTAATTAAAAAATAAACCGTGGAACTAAAAATTCCGCCTACTCATATAAATAAAAACATATTTGATTACATGGGTTTTTTTCTAGGACCTGTTCAGGCTGGTGAATGTTCTTACGACAGTGATTGTGCGTCTCAGCATTCTTGTATTAATCAGAGATGCCAAGATCCTTGTACTATCAACAACCCTTGTGCAACATCAGCGGAATGTACGACAATTCAACACCGGCCTAGCTGTGCCTGCCCTCAAGGGTGGGCTGGAGACCCACAAACTCACTGTTATAAACGTAAGTACTAGTAATCAAACTTACTAATATATGTGTAAATACAGTTAATAAAAAATTGTAACCTGTTAGTAATTTTGAACGTAGTAAGAGAAAATGAAGGAAAGATGAAAGTTTATTGTGTTTTTTTTATATATACATACAGAGCTCTCCCAAAACTAATATTTGTTTTCTTTTTTTTTTTTTTTTTTTTTGCACATTCCAAAAGAATGTAGTTAATACAATTGTACTTTCAAGGAGTAATACCACCTTTTGTGATCAAAATCAAAATCATTTTCTTTAATTTATGAAAGCGAATATTTAAGAAGAAAAATGTTTTACTTCTTCTAAACAAAAATGGCGATTCTGTGTCTGACGAACGGAAACCCTCTTTTTTCATGAGTGATAGTCTGCAGGCAGTAATTTTTAATCTAGAACAAAAAAATAAAAATAAAAAGGATTTTTAAGAAATTTAAAAATGATTTTTTTTTTTTTAAATAGTAAACAATTCTTCATTTTCTATCAAAAAATCGATCAATAAAATCAAGAATCCAATAAATCGAAAAAATCCTCTGTACCTTACCAGCAAATAATATTAAAAAGCTGCACATAAAATTTGAAGTTGATCGAGTGAAAATGAAAGGCACTAGTGTAACACCCGATTTGAAAAACATAGTTTTGAGAAAAACTACTTTAAAGTTTAATTTACTGAAATGTTCTTTTTTTCCCTTTTTAATTTTTTTTTTTCATCATTTCTTGTAATAAAGATAAAAAAGAATGGTTTTTAATTTTGTAATTTATTGAAGGAAGACCGGTGACAATGAGTGTAAAAGTGTTTAAAAACTTTTCCACCACATAAATGCTCTTGGATATCACTTTTGATATCTTAAGGAATATATATATATATATATATATATATATATATATATATATATATATATATATATATATTTAAAATACATTTTTAATTCTTATCTTGTTTATAGCTGAATGCCGAGTTGATTCAGACTGTCTGTATGATAAAGCTTGTATCTCTGGAAACTGTCTATCACCATGTCGAGAAGGCTCTTGTGGTCGCGGAGCAGAGTGTAGAGTGATAGCGCACTCGGCACAATGTGTCTGCCCTGCGGGAACACAGGGTAACCCTCACGTGTCCTGTGTAACAGTCATATGCCAATATAATGAAGACTGCGCTGACCACGAGGCATGCGATCGCCTGAACCGTGTCTGCCGGCCAGTTTGTGAGACGGAAACTTGTGGAACCGGAGCGAATTGTCTTGCTCGAGATCATCAGCCAAAATGCATTTGTCAACCTGGCACCCAAGGAGATCCTTACGTTGAATGTGTTGGTAAGTCGGTCAAGTTATTCATTCATTCAGTTATTCATTATTCCGAAAAAGTTATTCATTATTCTTTATATGCCTTCACGTTTAATAATAGTAATGGAATATTATTATGACGTTTTTAATTACATTAATATAAAATACTCTAGCTCATTCCATATCTGTTAAAATATTTACATAAACTGATGTCTTCCTCGTCTGAAGTAATTTTTCAACTGGGTAATTCATTTTAATTTTCATAATTACAGTCGGAATATTCAGAAATTTACTGATTTATTTAGCTCGGCTGTGAGTTGAAGAGCATAAATGAAAGCAACATTCTAATATATCAGAAATATGCTTGGTTCATTTATTACTAGATAAAAGATACATTGTACATTTTTTAGGATCGTATACTTATATGGACTTGCAGGCTCACTTATTTTAATAAACTTATTTCAAATAATATAATTTTGTTAACAATTCATTTATTTATTAAAATTTCACAACGAGGTTATGTACTCTTTAAATTTAAATCTATGTGTGAACAAAGCTAGAAATCTAGTAGTACCATAATTTAACCCCTGTTGTATATAAAGAGTCTGACAGACACAAGGGAAATTTCAGTGAAGTATGTTGGCAGCAGTGAGCATCTAGATACTATATCCTAGGGATGGTAATGCTGCTAACATATTTCACTGAAATTTCCCTGATGTCTGTTATACACTTCATACACACCAGGGGTTGAACATACAAATTATAACAAAATAGATATGGAAAACAAAAACAGCTCTAGATAGATGGATAATTGATGAGAAAACAAGCATATTTTATAGTTTATGAAAAATAAAAATAAACATTATTATACGATGAGATGCAAAAAAAGTAGGAGAAATATCGCAGAAGAAATTTGAAATTTTATGAAAAATAAATACTAACTGATCAAATAAGTTTGAAATTATTTTTAAGTTTTAGATATTTTGGAATAATATCAATATGTAAATTGGTCAATATCAATGGTAAATTGGTCAGCCAATTTTTATGACTTTTACTAAGATTATAAATGTCATAAGATTTATATTAAATATTTACATTTTAGGTATTACGACTCCGGAATGTACACAAGACGCTGACTGTCCTTCAAAGACTGGTTGCATTAACAGAAAATGTCAAAATCCTTGCACGATACCGGCAGTGTGTGCTTTAGATCAAGAATGCCGTGTGCAAGACACTCTTCCATTAAGAACGGTTATGTGCATATGTCCACCTGATACAATAGCTTCAGCTGATGGTCATTGTAGACCAATAGGTATGAATGTTTTCTTTTTCTTATTTTTGTTCACATCTGTACAAAGTCATTGAAATGATCTCAATTGTAAAAGTGACATCATTAATTCGAGTTTTTTTTTTATATTAGTCCATTGAAATCTTCAAGATGGTTCACTTAATCAAAACAATTAACTAGTAATTTAAACGATAATCAAATTTTCAAATTACGGAACCAGAAGTCAATATTTATTATACAATTCTAAGTTTATCTGTGTTATTTTAGAGCAAGAAAGGGCTGAATGCCACAGCGATACTGAATGCAAGGATAATGAGAGATGTGTCCGAGGCAGCTGTACTGATGCGTGTAGAGTCGACCATTGTGGTCTGAATGCTCTGTGTACGTCCTCACGTCATCAAGCAATCTGCTCGTGTCCTAGTGGTTATCTTGGCAATCCTCATGTGGAATGTTCACCAGGTAACTCAATTAAAATAAATGTTCCTCTTAATTCAAATTATTGGTTTGAATAATCACTTCTGAATTAATAAACAATGGTTTTCTACTTCAAATGGTGTAGGTTCATCATGATGGAAACAAATTATAGCCCATTCAGTTAGATGGAGTAGTTGCACTAACTTTTGAGGGAAATATTCCCCACGGTTCCGCCATTTTCATTACCATTTCAATGAATAACACGCTCCATTTAGCTCAATAAAAACTCATTATGTCACGTTTACGACCAGGGAAGGCTTTGAGAGGTCATACAAGGGAAATAGTGTTTAATGTTTTTGTCAATATTTAGCCAAAGATGAGGCTAAAAGCAATTTAAACTATAGCCTGTTCAAATAGATGGAGGGGATGGGCGGGGCCTATAATTCCAAGAAATAGTGGGAGTACTCCCTTTTATAACCTTATCAGTTTTCAACCGTTACCCCAGTCACCTCGCTTGTTTGAATCGGAAACATTATAGTTTAAATTGTTTTCTGCCTTAGCCTTTGCTAAGTATTGATAAACATTAAACACTACCTCCCTTGCCAGGCCTCCCAAAGCCTTCCCTGCCCCTAAAAGAGACATAATCTGTTTTAATAGTGATTCACGTTAAGTATTTGATCATTAATAGGCTTTGCAAATAAAGGAACACAAGGGAGAGGGCAGGGAGAAATTCCCCGTTTTTTAAATTTTTTTAAAGAGCATTAAAATAAGATTCATTAATGACATTCTTCATTGATCAATTCAGAGAAAAATATTCATTATTTTCTACATGATAATTTGTAATTAATATTAGATAGTAATTTTTTATACTCTAATTATTTAATACATTTCAAGAGCTAAACTTATGGTTTAAATCACATCAAGATAAAAATTTCTGTGCTGAAGCGCTGTTTAGTTCAATAAAGGAAATGTTAATTCATGTTAATGTTCTTATGTTAACTTTTACATAATGGTACTTAGCATTCAGCACGTAACTACTGATTAATGAGTCCAACTGTAGAAGTGGTGTCAAATTTATTCTATCGGCCTGTGTTTTATTATCCAATGTCTGCTTATTTTGCCTTGGTTAATGTTAAATTAAAATTGTCATCAATTTTCATAAACATTTCTTTGAGCTTATTAGTTGTTTATTATATTATTTTTGTTAGATTTTGTCCATATCCTTGTCATTTGTCAAAAAAAAAATATGATTCACTTGTGAATTCTTCTGCTTAATTTTTCTCTCTTGAAAAAAAAAAAACAAACACTTAAAAAAACTTAGTATTTTTTTAAAAAGATCAATCAAATTTGGGTTGCACTATCCAGCAAAATAAAGTAGAGATGAACGTTATTACTGGAATATTATTTTGTTGTATTGCAGAACAACCAAGAATACCTCCACAATTCCTGCCGATCCCCGAGTGTTCTCACGATGATGAGTGCCCCGGAGACAGAAGATGCAGAAACCAGCTTTGCATCAATCCATGTGCTACAGAATCGCCGTGTGCTGCAGGGGCTTTCTGCCACATGCACGACCATCAGCCTATCTGTAGATGTCCGGCCGGCTTCCAGGGAGATCCATTCAACCGCTGCATTCCACGTAAGTTATCAAATTAACATCTGAAAAATTTATGGATAATATACAAGAAACTTAGTTTGAATGTGAATAACACAAACCATAAAATTTTGATTATTTATTGCCATGCAACTAATGATTTCCCATCGTTCAGTTCAAAACCCCCACCACCAGCTGCAGCTGGCATTATTCTACAATTCTTTTAAATTATAAGCTTTAACACAGTTCCTATCTTCTTTACCCAACGGTGTTTAAGTTATCTAATTGCACAATTTTTCTTTTTTGTTTTCTTCTAAAAGTTTAGGTTGGGGGAAAAAAAATAAAATGATTGCACAGCAACACACACAAAAAAAAAAAAAAATTCAGACCCAGAGAGCAGACTATGTTTACTATGTGTTTTTGTGGTCGCTAAACCCGAATCCGGGGTCAGAAACCCCTCCATTTTTTGTTTAAGCCTTACCCTCCTAAACTCATAATTTAGGATATTTTACACTATAATATTTTTATTCGAGTCATTAACCAAAATAAACGACTATTTCCTGTGTACTGCCTTTCAGAGCTCAAAAATACAAATTTTTTGAGACCTCAACGAAGTCGATTGGTCCGTTTGGAGCCAAGTTAAAGCCCTTTAAATATATGAATTTTCTCAAAATGTTACGTTTTAGTATAGATTATTTTTTCTGACGCAAACAATCTTTGAGTTCTTATACCAAAATTGACCCAAGGCCTTCGGAGGTGATTCTTGAACTGATAAAATCCTTAAAATCCCAAAATACAACCCTTAACATATCTCCCCATGTTTGATTCGGGCAATGTATCAATTGAAGTAAATTAAATAAACGTCCTAAATAAATTAATTAAGCTTCCATTTTTTAAATCTTTTTTTTATAAATTTGGCTACATGTTAATTAAAGTGTCCTCTATGGGTTGGGAAAAGATAGGACCCTCCAAGCGGTACTCGTTTTTGAGATATTGGGCGTCAAAGATTCACTCCTTAACTTGGGAGACAGATGCAAGGCATATACATTTTTACTAAATAATAAAAAAGCGAGTTTGCTTTTTCTGGAAAACTAGTATATGATATATAATAGCAAACCTAATCTTGCTGACAAAAGTTTGAATAGTGCAAGCGGTACTTGTTTTCGGGATACAAACACTCAAAGTCTCTATTCCGTCGGTTAGGATTTTATTATTTAAAGTTATCTTATTTAATTTTCTTATTCAGAATTGTCTTTTTATTTTTTAATTTGTATTAATCTATTTGTGCAGCTCCTGAAGCAACTACTGGCTGTATGTCAAACTCGGAATGTACTAGCAGGGAGTCCTGTGTTAATAAACTTTGCGTAAACCCATGCAATTGTGGACCAAATGCTGAATGTAAAGTTCAAAATCATTATCCTATTTGCTTCTGTAAACCAGGCTTCTCAGGAAATCCACAGATTGGATGTGTAAAAGGTAAAACTATTCGATCACTGTCTTAATTTAAAAAAATGTAGTAAAACACTTGAATATTGCAAATTGAATTTATCTGACATGTTTTTTAATATAAAATTTATTCTTTTTAGTTGGATGTGAAAGTGACAATCAATGTAGTGATGATAAAACGTGCTATAATGGAGAATGTATAAATCCATGCATTCTTGGCGATCCTTGTGGAGTTAACGCAATGTGTCATGGATTGGGTCATGCGGCTCAATGCCAATGTAATCCAGGGTATTCAGGCAATCCTTCAGTTCGTTGTGAAAGGATTGAGTGTAATGTTGACAACGACTGCCCACAAGACAGGACTTGCCAGAATCATAGATGTTTGAACCCATGCTTAGACGTAGCATCTCCTCCTTGTGCGCCAAATGCTATTTGTTACACGAGAAACCACCAAGCTGGTTGCAGATGTCCGGAGCATATGCCTCTCGGCGATCCTCTCGCGTACTGCGAGCGTACTCCTCCTGCGACAGTTGCAAGCCCTCAATGCGAAAAAGACACCGAATGCCCTAGCAAGGAAGCTTGCATTAACAACAACTGCAGAAATCCGTGCATTGAACTTTCACCTTGTACGCCAACATCAATGTGCAGCGTTTTTGATACCACTCCTGTGCGCACAATGGTCTGTACCTGTCCTGAAGGTTGGGTACCAGACAATGATGGCGAATGTAAACCAGGTATGTTTCTTATGTCCTCGTCCGTCTTAATGAATTATCTTCTGGTAGTTTTATAAACTTAAAAAATTGATTCAAAACCTTTTGTTTATCTAAAAAAATATATTGGTAAACTCAGCTGCATGTCTGATAGTTGTTGCTCTTAAGGAATTTATTCACATTTCTAATTATTTCATGTGTTGCTTTTGTTTCTACGTAGAATTATTATCGAAGTTAATCCCTGGTCTGTATAAAGTGTCTAACAGACACAAGGAAAATTTCAGTAAAGTATGTTGGCTGCAGTGAGCACCTAAACTCTAGATGCTCACTGCTGCCAACATACTTCACTGAAATTTCCCTCGTGTCAGTAAGACACTTTATATATGCCAGGGGTTAATAATGAAAGAATGATCTCCTGTAATTTGTAGTAGAGGATTCAACATGTTTAGTTTGATCTCAACTCTCAGACATTAAAAATATAATTTAATAATGGTTAGAAATGTACTGAAAAATGTTTGAATATATTCCATTTCAACACACAAGTTTTCTTTTCTTTTTTATGTTAAAAAACTTTTTGTTTTTTTCTCCATAAAATAAATAATTTTAAACACTTATGTTTTGAACTTAAAAAATAATATTATTGCTTACAAAATATTTCTATATTTCAGTTGTTGTACCAAGTCCTCCTGGTTGTGTAAGTGACAATGAATGCTCTGACAATGAAACTTGCATAAACCGTTTGTGTCGAAATCCATGCAACTGTGGGCCAAATGCGGAATGTTTTATTTCAAACCATAGGCCTGTCTGTTCATGTATTTCAGGATATGATGGAAATCCAAACATAGGCTGCAGAGCAGGTAACAAGATCATATTCAATACTTAAATAATTTTGGAGGGAGAAATGTGACATTTGTATTTATTGTATTATTTCGTTTCAGTTGGATGCCGAGCAAATTCAGAATGTGGATCCGGTAAAGCATGCATTAATGGAAATTGTATCAACCCTTGTGTAGTTGAAGATCCTTGTGGTCCAAATGCTGAGTGTCATGCTGTAGGAACAAGAGCTGAGTGCAGGTGCAGAAGTGGGTACAGAGGCAATCCATATGATCAGTGCCATGTTGTTGGTTGTCGCTCAAACGCAGACTGTCCAAGTGACAGATCATGTATCAATGCACAATGTATTAATCCTTGCATCTATGAGCACCCATGTGCGCCAAGAGCTGAATGTGTCGTGCAAAACCACTTACCACTATGCAAATGCCCACCCGAATATGAAGGAAATCCGTACACTTCATGCAGACTAAAGATTCAACCCGAGTGCAGGTCCGACGGTGATTGTCCATCGTTATTGGCATGCTTCAACCAGCAGTGCAAGAATCCTTGCCGTGAAGTTGAACCATGCCAGAGGCCGGCACAATGCCAAGCGGTTTCAACACTCCCTGTGAGGACAATGATCTGTGAGTGTCCGCCTGGTTACATCAGCAGTGGAAGCGGTACATGCAAAGCAACACCGCCGATTACAGCTATAGGAGAGTGTATTGCAGATTCTGACTGCCCGTCTGACCGATCTTGTATAAATGCCATCTGTAAGAATCCATGCAACTGTGGACCGAATGCTGAATGCAGAATTCGAGACCACAAACCTGTTTGTTCTTGCTTGCCTGGATTTGATGGGAACCCAGAACTTGGATGCGTAAAAGGTATTTATTTAAACTATCCATGTTATGATATATAATTTAAGTTACTTATTTAGGACAGGGGGTGTTCCATTGTAATACAAAAGTTTTATTCTGTTTTACATTGAGAGGGGATCATTGACTGATGAGATTGTGAAGGTCAATATTATTGAGGTTCAGTCATTTGGTTCCTAAAAAAAATTTTTATATTCTGTTTTAGATTAATGAGGGCATTAGCATGAAAATATATTTTCTTAATAATTCTTGTATTACTAGGATAGTGAAATCATTTTCAGAATTTTTTCTTTTTATGGAGTAGAGAGGGCTGAATCAACCACAAAAAAAAAATAAAAAAATAAATCTCAGCAGTAAATAAAAAAAGACCTATTGGTAAAGCCTATTTGTTAGTATAGATGTCATCATTAATGTTTTTAAAACAATTAGATGTTCTTAAAGCTTCTATCTAATTTGTTTTCTTTAAATAATAGAGGGGAAAATGAAACATATAACTGCGAGATAATTTTATGTTATCAGGATTATTGAGATTCCCCCATATTAATATATCAGGTCATTACTCCATAAGTTATGTCGGTGGAGTATAGAATGTGTCGATACAAGTTTTTCTGCTAGGTCTTCGACTGTTACAACAGGATTTTCTCCTACAGTAGCCTGCAGGAGTTCGTCGCCAAGCTCTGTTGGTCGACCTGTACGAGGCTCGTCTTAAAGCTTGCGGTTTTCCGCTCGAAATCGTTCAAACTTCCGCTACACTTGTCGCTCACTAATGACATTTTCCCCATATATTTCAACAAGTTTTCGATAAGTTGAAGTAACATTTTCTCCTTTATCGAATTTCAAAAGCATAACATGGCGTAAGTGCTATCTTGATAGATTCATTTCAAATGAAATTTCAGTACAGAATAAATAAGTTTCACCAACCAAAACATGATAAATAGAAGTGTATTTAATGCTTTAATAATAAAAAAAAAAAAAAAAAAAAAAAAAAACATAAATAAATTGAAAAGGAAGGAACATAAACAGACAGAATATTAAAAACCAACATTACTTATGGGATGACCTGATACTTTTAACTTGCAATAATTTATTATATTATCTTCAAACCCATCTCTTGATATTTTCAAATCCAAAATATTATAGTTGCTATGAGTTTCTACTAGCTGGATAATATATTAGTTCGGGGAGGCCCGGTGGCCATGAGTGTTAAGGCGTGAGCACTTAACACTCCGTGCCAAAGGTCAAGGGTTTGATTTCCACTATGGGGTGGTGGCTTTTCTTTAGAAAAAAGAAAAGGCATCAGCCTTATCCTGGCTAGAAAAGGGTGGTAACCTATAGATAACCCATCCTAAAATTCGTAGTTAATAATAATGGACGTTAAAATTAAAATAAAATAAATATATTAGTTGGGAAAATTATTCTATTATGCTTTGTCACTTTTATATTTCTCACTTGTTAATCATTATAATTGTATAATCTCTAGCTGGCTGTCGAAGTAATTCTGACTGCTCAAGTCATCAAGCTTGCCTTAACCGAGACTGCGTGCCAGCCTGCTCGCCGGATGGCAGCTCTTGTGGATCAGGAGCCATCTGCTACGGGTCGCATCACACGGCTGTATGCGAGTGTCCACCAGGATTGACAGGGGATCCGCAAGTAGCCTGTGTTAACGTCGAGTGCGAATCTAATTCCGACTGCCCTTCGGATAAGGCTTGCATCAATTCCCATTGTATATCGCCTTGCGCAGAAAGCAATCCATGTGCTCCGCCATCTGAATGCACTGTATACAACCACATTATCGACTGCACCTGTCCACCAGGCTATATTGGAGACATTAGGAAAGGCTGTGTTGAAGGCAAGTATTGTATAATTGTCTATAAGTACCTAAATGTTGAACTAAAAGTTAAATCATCGTTAAATTATGTTATTACCATGTTTTCACCCGGTATTAACAAATTTTGAAGCTTTAACTCCAATAAAATAATATTCCTGCAAACAAATGTCATATTTATACAAGTTATGAAGATGGTGGAAGAATGTATTCAGATAAGATGGTAGATCCTTCCAAATTTTCAACCCAGATGTGTGCTATCAACAAGATAGCATAAATGGAATATTCATTTTATTTATAACATTCTATTTAACTTGACGAAGAAAAATGTTCCCCCATACAAGTATGTCTGTTACCCAGACATGGGGCATGAGGCGGCATATGTATAAATATGAGGGATAGAATTCAAATGCTACCCCGTACAAACACATAGATAACTTATATAGTTAAAGTAGTTCACACTAACCAGTTCTTTCATCATTTTATAAAACATAATTGTAAAGTCAGTGTTTAGTTTGAGTAATTTATTAATTTTTACTGATTTATATCAGCCCATAATTAATGTTAAAAAATGTTATTTACAGTTGACAAGAAGTGTCGAAGTGACAGTGATTGTCCAACACAGTTAGCCTGTATTAATGGAGACTGCGTTAATCCTTGTAATGCAACAGAACCTTGTGGAAAAAATAGTATTTGCAAAGTTATCGACACCTTCCCAGTACGCACTATGACTTGCGAATGCCTAACAGGGTATCGCGGGAATGCTGCTGACAAATGTGACAATGGTAATTATTATAATTTTCTGATATTTTGTTTCATCTATCCGTTTCTACAGGGGAGAGGTTAGGTCAGCACTAAAGCACTCGACCAATATGCTGAAGGACCTGAGTTCAAAGCTTGAGTGCACCAAAGATTTTATCTTCAGGCGTCTTCATTCGAGAGTTGGATTCAAGGGCCCAGGCCATGCCTAGGTTCACACAGCCTAATAATTTAATTATTTTATTATTTTAATTACTGACCATACTACCAGTGTGAAATAATGTAATTAATTTTGATCAAACAAAGTATTATATCGACAAGGGAAAAAAAAGTTTTAAAATCTACCCAGATTTACACAAACCCGACACAATTGGCAATCCGTTTATATTTCAGTGCACTGAGTCCAAATCCATCAACTCAGGTGCTCCTGTATTCTGAGTAAATCACAAAAAAAATTATAAAAATTAAGAAAAAAAAAAACATGAGAAACCTGAGCATTGAGAAAACTAACAATTTATACTATTCAGTATGTCAAATTATATGAAATCTTGAACTGAGGTAAATTTTTTTAAGTTTATAAATTTGAAGTGTTTTCCATCATCAGCTTCATTTAAAATGCTCATGTTTCTCTTTAATTTCACTTTAAAAAAAATGTATCGTATAGTTTTTTGTTTGATTGTTTTACGGTATATCAACTACTAGACTTCTAAGCCTTTTCTTGTCTTTCTCAAGCCAATGTTTGGTCCAGAGCCTGAGTAGTGATTCTTTTCTTAGATTTTTCCAGTCGGAATACATTATTTGATCCTCTATTCCATCATTGGCATTTACTGGCAATGCGAGCTTATCGACTTCCTCATTCCCTTGAATGCCACTGTGTAATGGAACCCACTATTTATGTGGTCTCTGTCAAACAGTTTCATTTAGAATTCTAAATTTCATTTAGAATAATTAAAAAAAGTTACTAAATTCCCTACATACTGTGTATTTTTAAATATCTTTCCTGAGTAGTGTTATGTTAAAGATTATTAATTCATATTTATTTTTCAGTAACTGAATGTCCGCCCGATAAAGGATTCGTTCGTGATGAGAGTGGAAAGTGTGTCTGTCCCCCCGGAACAGGACTCAATACATACGACGAATGTGAAAGGTGCCCACCGGAGAAAGGCCTGAAGATTGATGAGAGAGGAAGATGTGTTTGTGATCTTGAAAAAGGACTCATCATTGACGAAAGAGGAAATTGTGTTTGCCCGACTGAACATGGCTATAAACTTGACATAAATGGAAACTGTGTTCCAAGTAAGCACGCTTTATACTTCACATTTTGGCAATACAGTAGAGTCTCTCTAATCCGAACCCAGCTAAGCCGAAAATCCACCTAATGCAAACAGGACAAGGGAAAGAAATAATTTATCTATTCCACGTATTTCTGACCAATCAAATGTATTCACTTCGTTTGATACATCTGGTATTAGTAAAAAAATAGTACACGCTTTTCATTTGTACCACTTTATTATCCGATTGCCCTACATGTTTCGTGGCCTACATGCCACCCCCTCAAGAGCCATTAACTCCCCATGTGTGATCCATGGAGACGTAACGTTTTAAAATATACACCAACTATATAGATGAGTGGGTTTGGGCTGAAAAAACAACTCATTTCAGAAGTGAATTTTAATTCCAAAACTCAAATTAAAAAAAAATCCTCATTAAGGGTTTCACTTACCTCATTAGAAGGCATAATTGTTTGTATTCATAAGCCTAAATTTTCTTCGTTTAAAAGAAGGTCCCTATTTGTATTAAATTTTGAGAATTACATTGTAATAACTGTCTTTAGCATTATTTCGTTATATTGTGTAACCCACGCGCTGATAGATTAATATTATCTTTTACAGCAATCGAAGAATGTAAAACAGATGACGACTGTCCAGATGACAGATACTGTAAATCTGGTTCTTGCGTCTTGGCATGTGATGACAAACAATGTGGTATAAATGCCCTTTGCAACGCTACAAATCATGCCGCCTCGTGCATTTGCATCACTGGTTATAATGGAGATCCAGAAGTATCTTGTCGTAAGTTACATTACAGTATATATAGTTTTTAATTTATTTAAAATAGGATGCTACTAAAACACTCACTTTGTATGCTGAATGCCCTGAGTTCAATTTACGATCGCTAAATTGTCTGTATTCTATATTGTGAAGTAATAAGAGTCAGTATTGGAACTTCAAATATCTAGAAAAGAGTTATTCAACTAGAATCGGTATCCGCTCGAGAAGAAAATTAGGGAACCAGAGGATGGTATTGCTCATAAACTTAATATATATTAAACAACTCATATTTAAATATATGGCCATACATTATTTGCACTTAGTGTCTCGTTAAATTCATCTCCCTTCAAAAATATGTATTTACTGGTCAAATTAAGATTTACATTTATGTTTATTAGGCCTTAAACGACAACAGTGTGTCTACTGCACAAAAATGAAAATAGGGCACGAAAAAGTCATGAATTTTGAAACCATGTTCACTTCTGTGCATTCGTAATTGTCGCCGTTTCACAATTCTATGTGCTTTCCCCAACCCCTTCCTCTGTTAGACTCCTTTGTTGTTGCACATTTCGAAGACAATTTTGTTAAAATGAAAATTGGTAGAGTGTTTGTGGTTTGATAAGGTCACATTCTACTAAACGGTCTCCTATTCAAATAGTTCTTTTAAATTTTACCACTTTCCATTTTGATCAATCCATGTCAAAGAAATGATTTTAAAAACGTGTAACACAACGTACGTGGAGGATAAGACACTTTTTTAGGTTGGGTTCTGTGGACACTAGACATGGTTTTATGTGAATACAGTGTTTTCGCCTGCGCATGTTCCGGGCTGTTTCCATTACCTTAGGCACAAGTCGCGGGCAGTTTTGTCACCCAGTCATCTGGCACATTTTTATCCCAGGCACATTTGCCGCGACTCGTTGCTCAATGGTTTCCATTCTGCGATTTGTGCCCAGGAAAATGTCGTGCGACATGTCGCAGGGCAGATTTGTAGTAATGGAAACAGGGCTTTGATAAGTTTTTTTTTTTACACAACGTCAGTGAGAGTATGGATTTTTGTGAAATATAGAATAATAAAATATTTATAACTACATGATGTTTACAGCATTTTTTTTTAATATTTTCAGAACCACCTACCAATTTGAGGACAGATTTCCCAAGACCAGAATTAGCCATTAGCTGCCTTTCATACGGAGTCCAAGTTGAAGTTCATATCGAAGAGAAAGGATTCAACGGTGTTCTCTATGTGAAGGGTCATAGTAAAGATGAAAATTGCCGCAGGGTTGTGTCTCTTCCCAATGATTCACCGTCACGAACAGAAATTTTCAAAGTCACATTCGGCTCATGTGGATTAATCCATGTTAATGTGAGTAATTTATGAATAGTTATCCTAATGTCAGAATAAAAATATCAAAATGAAAGAATTTAGTTGTATAGCCCGTTCAGTTAGATGGAATAGTTCTAATCCTGCATGCGCAAAATTCTGAGGGAAATATTCCCGACGGTTCCACCGTTTGCATTTCCATTACAACACGCCACTTTGAACTCAATAAAAACTGATTATGTCTCGTTTAGGACCAGGGAAGGCTATGAGAGGCCAGACAAGGGAGATAGTGTTTAATATTTATCAATACTTAATTGTCAACTTTGGTCTTCCTCTGCCTCCCGGCATTTTAATTGCTGACGAAGGCTACCAATGAGTAGCCGAAATGTCCTTTATATAGATTTTTTTGACAAAAATCGTATTGAGGTTTCTTTAGCCGAATCCCAACCATTCCATCTTTACTTATTTAAGCTATAGCTTCTTCAAGTTGATGGTTTAGTTGGAGAGAAAAGGGTGTGGCTTATATTCCCCTTGCAAGAAATTCTCTACACTAAAAATTCTCTCTGTCATAATCTTATCATTAGGAGGTTTCAAACATTTTTAGTCTTAGCTTTGCTGAAGTATTGATAAATATTAGACTCTATTTTCTTTGTCTGATCTCTCAAAGCCTTCCCCAGTCAGTTTTTATAATGTTTCTCGTATCGTGTTGTTCCTTGAAATGGGAGTTTGTAAATGGTGAAAACATTAAGAATATTTCCCTAAAAATTTTGCACATGCGGAATTGAACTTTTCCGTCCATCTGAACAGTATAGTTCATTATTTGTGTTTTACTCTTACTGATTTTTTTTTGTTTTTTCAGGGCCAAGCCAGCTTTGTTCTAGTCATTCAGAAACATCCGATGCTGGTAACATTCAAAACTCAAGCTTACCATATCAAATGTGTTTATACGACGGGAGAACAAAATGTAACCCTCGGATTCAACGTTTCTATGCTCACAACTGCCGGAACGATCGCTAATACTGGACCTCCGCCAACTTGTTACATGAGAATTGTAACCCATACTGGTCAGGAAATTAATTCTGCCGAAATTGGTGACAATCTCATGCTTCAGGTGGAAGTTCAACCTTCAAGTGAGTAATGTTTTAAAAAAAACAAGCACAAATACGTTAGGTTTGTTTATTTGTTAATATTTTGTGTTCTTAACAGAATGAAGCACCTCGAGAATCAATAGACACACCCCAACCCCGGGGGTGTCTATATAATTAAATTAAATTATATTTTATAACTGAAAATTGTTATTAACTTTTTTTTTAAATTTTTTATCTGATTGCATTTACCATTAGCACCATTCTTCATTAGAATTTTATTTTTATTTATTAACAAATAAAGTACTTGTTCATTTTAACAAATGCAGTTAATCTGTTTTTTTTTTTACACATCTATTTTTTCTACTTAACATTTTCTGGACAACTGATTACAACAGCAAGTATTTTCACAAAACATATGAAAAATACTTTCAAATGGAGTAGATATTTGGAAATTATTAAAAACTATTAAAATTCCCGACTTCAATTTTTTAAATGTTATATTTTTTATAAAAATTTAATTAGAAACATTTAATAAGTCTATAAAAATAAGATAAAACAACAGCATTCTTTAATTTCTTTATTATGACTCTTAAAGCCAAACGATCGACTGCAAACTTTTTGTCCATATTTAAGAATTAATATGTTTCATTCTGAAAAGTATTCCTGTTCTTGAGTGAATCTATAAAAAAATATACACACAAAGTTAATTCTCTTGGTTAACAGACCTTCCAATTGATGAATTATTTTTGCACATGATTATATTGAAATTGATTTTCTGTATATTAGAGAAGGGCTAGATGATCAGGGTTTGGTCATATGTTTAATAAAACTACATTTTATAACTAAAATGAGTAATGTTTATTTGCCGTTTTCGCTTGACTTACTAGCCTTCATGAGGGCTATGGAGGAGAAGGAGAACAGTTCAGTATTGTGAAGGCTCCAGAAATGTAGCCTCTAAGATACGTAACTGTTTTCCACGTATGACTGAACCCTTCTCAATATCAACGGTCAAATATCTTTTCACTATTTCTGGATATTATAATACAAATTAATTTCATGTCTGTAAATGTATATTAAAATATGTTTTGTATGTTAATATGGGTAATTATTATTAAGCATATTTGGTCTATTAGGGTTTATTGAAAAAATTAAATTGTTTCAGGCATCTATGGAGGCTTTGCGAGGAGTTGTGTTGCAAAAACTATGGAAAACACTGTTGAAAATGAATATATTGTTACCGATGAAAACGGATGCGCAACAGATCCTACGATATTTGGTGAATGGGACTACAATCCTGAAACACATTCGCTAATGGCTAACTTTAATGCCTTCAAGTTCCCGAGTAGTGATAATATACGATTCCAATGCAATATTCGAGTCTGCTTTGGAAAGTGCCAACCGGTGAGTGATTTATTAAATAAAAACATAACTGTCAAGTTAATAATAACCTTATTGTTATAAATTTTTAATCATTTTTAAACTTAAATAATAATTTATCAATATAACAGCTATTATTTTGGTGATATGTAAACTAAAATCAACTTACTTATACTTAAAACTTGACAGTAAACTTAGCTTATATTGTTCACAAAGAAAAACATTTTATTCATAATTATTATTTCATTATAAAAATAAAATAGACTTTAAATGTTGGGGATGGTTGAAATAACTTTCATTTATAAGTTGACTGCCTTTAATATTATTTATCAAAATACTAATATTTATTTCTTTATTAATATAGTCTTCAGTTAAAAATAACAATTTTTGTTTACCTTGATTATTAAGATAACAATTTTTATATATTTAAAATTAATATGAAATGACAAATAGGTTAGGTTTATTGCTAAAATATTCATTGTGATGTAGTAGGCCAAATCTGATTATTAAAGAGAAATGAGGAGCTTAGTATCAAAGTTGGACAACTCCACTTTTCCTTTTTTTACAGGAGAGGCAAAAAACCATATATACTATATTGATGTCAGTATCATGGTGATTTTTTTGTATGTAATTCTTATAGGCCTCAGAAACATTATTTCAAAGGCACTACAAAATTATATAAGTATTAAGGCCGTAATTACACTTTAAATAGTGGAGTTGTCCATGTTTGAAACCAAGTCATGGAGTTGTCTGTTTTTGAAACCAAAGGGAGCCATTTGAAAATTGAACCTATCCTCTTATTAAACCAAACAAATATGAATTTGGTATGCTCGAGGGTGTTTTAATATAATGTAATTATGTCTAATGTATTAAATCAAAATTATATAGTTAAAAATTACATGAAAAATGTTATTTAAATACAGTTTGACAAAACTGAAATGAAACTAAATTATCCTTATTTTATTAAGTTTAGAAAAAAAGTGGTACTTAACTATCCTCTTCGCACAGTTTTACCTATAACTACATGTATTGAAGTGGCTGTGCTATAATTTTCATTGCCATACTCCGCCATACCTGTGCACAGCTAATAAAATAAAGTTATCAATTAGCGATGCGATTATTTTATGAAAAACGAGTTAACCATTATTAATTTCTGCAGAGAGTTGTAGAAAAGTTTTTAATAGCAAATAACTGAACATTAACGATGAGATCTATTTAATATCTAGTGTGAAACTGTCAATATTTATTTGTTATACGCGAAAATTTAAATAAAGAGGAATATGTCGAGAACAGTTACCAGTACCACATTAGCTGTTAATTTATTCACCTAAGGTCTTGAAAATATATTTGGAAGGATACATAGCTCTACCACTTGAGTAAAGTATGAATATTTTAAATTAAATACCGGCTGTTTTTCACGGTTGATGTTATATAAAGCCCGTTTATTAATAAAATAATTATTCTATAGAATTGGTAGTGGTCTTATTCGACTCGGCACAAAAGAAATTCTTCAAAAATCATACCTAAATCAGAAAGATTCAAGTACCTAGAGGTTTTGTCCCAAAATCCGGCATTCAAATGTACTTATTACAAGTAACTATAAACATTCAGCCATGATGGATTTGCAGTGCATGTTGGGAGCAGATTGCATGAATGCAAGCTTCTCATTGGCTACTGATGGAGTTGTCATTTTTTGAAACCAAACTATGTTGGAATTGTCCACATTTTGATTCTGAACGGTTGAAATAAATGCTATTTTACCTATTTTCTGCCCGTTTTTAATGAAAAACAGTTGTAAAATCGAATGCAGCATAAAAATCCACTTAAGAATCGACAAAAATCTCAAAACTGAAAAAAATGGAGTTGTCCAACTTTGATACTAAGCTCCTCAAATGCTTAGCATTCTAAGCGTGGAATGTTTCAATTCTCCTCAACTGTTGTTTTAAAAAATTTACTTATTTAACGGATATTTTGATATTTATTTATCCAGGTATTTAAGGCTTTCAATACAAATGCTCAAATATTACTGAATTATATTTATCAGAATAATATTATTTATTTTTATTGTAATATAATTCCAAACCAATTAACTGTAAAAAACATAAGTAAATTTATTTTTAACAAAATTACAAGTTTTAAAAATACATTATCTTGTTAGAGCATAATGGTGATCGAAATATTTGCTACATTTAGCTCTCTGTATGACCTCTCAACTAAAATAAATTTTTCAGGTAAATTGCCGAGGCTATAATGCATTTGGAAGACGACGTCGTGAAATTGATGATCGAAATCGTACTGGTGCAGAAATTGCTGAAACTGTGCCAGAAGGACAGCTACGAGAGGAAATAACCATTCAATCTAACGCTATTCTAACATTTGAAAGAAGAGAGGAACGCTTTGTAGATCCGAGGGAAGGACGACTATGTAAGTGTTTAAGCTACATAATATAATCATTTTATTCCTGAATAATTTTATTTATTTATTTGCTCAATATGCTTTTCATACTATTAATGTTATGGGAATACTTTATACATTACGTCTTCATTGAAAATAAAACTACGTTACTATGGCTACCGCAAGATGAACACATCGTACCCATGAGTACAGCTGTAGTAAAGCCGAAACTTGCAACGAACCGACTCATAACAGACATAAACACCATTAATTCATCTAACTTGAGCAAAACTACACAAACTGACACTGCATGAATGGGAAAAAGATGGGTCAAAAAGTACAAGTTCAGTTGGTCAGAAAGCAAAAACACAACAAAAGCCTGAAAAAAAAAAAACAATTTTCTTGTCAAGAAGAAGTAATTTTATCCAGGCTTCAGATAGGCGACACCCGACTTTCCCACTCATACTTATTGGACAGAAAAGAAAGACCAACTTGCAGACAGTGTAACATAACTCTAACAACTTACATGACCTACTTACTTAAAATAGCCCGTTATTATTCTTAATAACTCCTATCATTATTCTTATTGACTTGTAGTTGATTTTTTTTCTCGTTGTTTTCCCCTTCATTTACCTTTTTTATTTTGCTCTTTTATTTATTTATTTTTTTTTTTTTTTTGGTTTTTGTGTATATGACAAACTGACTAATATTTAAACAAACTTTAGTTCAGTCGTCCCAATGAGTTAATTGCCACTGTTGCAGAACTCAAAATAAATTAAATAAAATAATAACTAGGAATTTAATTGTGGCCTTACTAATATGTTTTTATTTTACAGCTCCTGAAGTGCAGCAAATTGATGACATTTGTGTTTCGATGATCGGATTTATCATCGCACTTGTAATCACCGCTCTGCTCGCGCTGGTAGCAGTAGCAGTAGCCGTATCTTGCTGGTTGGTGGCTTACAGGAGAAGGCCCAAAACTGACGGGCCTCTGCCACATCCTCCAGACTTCCCGAATCCCCTCTTCACTACGCCCGATCCCCTTGCGGAGCCTTCCCCTGACTACCTCTCTTAGCGACGTCAATAAATATATTTTATTTAATTTTAGAAACGATTGAAACAATGAAGATAATTCCAGAACGAAGCGCTCAAATCGAAAAAACGGCGCAACGATTTTGGAATTTCTCCGTCACCTCCTCAGATGGCTTCGAATAATGATTTTTGAAGTGTTTTAGTATTAACTTTCTTTGGGGTCATTCTTTTCTATTGTATATTTATTTATCTATTCTTATCCCTCGCGTACTGAAGAATACAAAATGCCTTAACTCTGGTGTTGGGCCTTTAATATCCTGTAACTTCATTGTAGTGAATTAATCATCTGAGCCATTGGAGGATCTGACTTGATTTCCTAATAAATGTATTATAGTCCTCCTCGAATGATTGTGTATTTGAATGTTTCTTCGTATGTTTTTAGTTAGTCCCGAATAATCTGTATGTAATTATTTAATTTTATATTCGGCTCTAATTACTAATATACAAATATAGGGTGCGTGATATATCCCTTATTGTTAGATTATATACTGTGATCGATAAATCTACTGTTTTTTTATTTTATTTTGTATAGTTCAATAGATCGATTTTCGACATACTGTGTCTGTATGTTTCTACATGATATCGGTTACAGTATAAGACTGCCAAGCGTAATTATTATGTACTTTTTATTTATAATTAAGCTTAGAGCTTTAAAAATTGTTTTTGTTTTGTTAGAAAATATTTGCAATCAAATTAATAAAAATCTAATATAGTTAGAATTTATGGACCTACTATTATTAGTGAATGATTTGACAAAATTATTGTTATCTAGAAAGAAAGTTATATTTTGTATATTTTTAAAGTTAAATCATTTACTAATAAATTACCAATTTAGCAAAATTAACATCACTTTTTGTAAATGGAATCCTAAATTTTAATGTTCCAAAATAAATTTTATTTCTATAAAATGTGATAATATCCATAACAAAAATTGTATAATAAATAATATATAAAAATAATTGAGTGTAATTTAAATTATACATCCTTTTTTACTCCATTATCCATCAATCATTTAATATTTTTAAAAAACTGCAATATATTATATCCGTATCAGTCAGAAAGCTAGTAAAGCACGTTTCATGAAGTGTTTCATGCACCTTGAAATTTTGCTATAGTGCATCTCTTGGGTAGATAAGAAGGTAAATATGCGTTGGCTAGACTTACCATGGACACCAGGTACTGCGTATAGGGGAAAGGTGCACAAAAATAGTGTTTTTTTTTTTAATATTAAATGAAGTACTTTATTTGTCATATGGAATTGACCATATGATTTTATATATGATTGTATTTGTTGAGGTTCAATAAAAACAGTTGCTATCTTGGTGTTCTCAAATATAGATGTATTTTTTTTAAACTAAGTATAAAACATGGCGCAGTCGGATTGTTCACAAGGATTTGTGAAATTGCCACCTAATTTACGTCTTGAAGGTGAAGATGTTGCAGGCGAATGGAAGTTGTGGAAACAGTCCTTTAATGACTTCCTGGTAACAACACTTCAAGATGAATCAGCGGATAAGGTAAAATTATCACTTTTACGCAACATGGCAACATGATGGGTACAGAAGCAGCCCGGATTGTCGCTACTTTACCTTTATCTCAGGAAGATAGCTTGGTTTATAGCGAGGTTATTCAAGCTATTGATAGGTATGCTAATCCACGTACCAATGTAGTATTTGATAGATTTTTATTTCATGCTCGCTTACAAGCTGATAATGAGGCTTTTGATCACTTTCTGACGGATTGTCGTCAACTATTAAAACAATGTAATTTTTCTGATATTACTGAAGATACTTTAGAAAATCAATTGCTTAGGGATAAGATTGTACAAGGAGTACGAGATAGAGGTCTCCAAGAAGCTTTTTTAAGGCAAGATGGGTTAACTTTAGTTAATGCTATTAAATTTTCTAGAGCAAGTGAACAAAGTAAACAGCGGGTAGAAAAGCTAGCGTCTTCAATGCAAGGTGAGTCACTTGTTCGACCTAAATTTACTGGAAAAGGTCCTTCACTAAAGCTAACCTCAAGGACAGGACGACATCAGCATTTCTGCTGATGTCGTCCTGTCCTTGAGGTTAGCTTTAGTGAAGGACCTTTTCCATCTCTTTAATCAGGAGGGTATGAAAATCGACCCGAAACGTATTGAAGCCATTATGAAGTTAGAATCTCCAAAGAATAAAGAAGATTTATAAAAAGTTATTGGTTCTTTTAACTATGTGCGAAAATATATTCCCAAGATGGCCGAAATGATTGCCCCTTTATCAAAATTATTATGCAAGAACTCCCAATGGCTTTGGACACAAACTCAGGAGAAGGCATTTGCACAATTAAAACAATTTATTTTTGATGCACCAGCACTAGTTCCATTTGACCCTAAAAAGAAAACTATCTTGCAGTGCGATGCAAGCAAAAATGGAATAGGAAGTTGTCTCTTTCAAGAAGATAATGGTCATCTGAAACTTGTGGCGTGTGCTTCTAGGCAGATGAACTCTTCGGAACTCAATTATAGTCAATCTGAAAAAGAAATGCTTGCAATATATTTTGGGTGTTCTAAGTTTCATCTCTATATTTATGGTTTGCCATCAACTATTGTTCATACTGATCACAAGCCTCTATCGGCAATATTTCAAAAACATATCTGCAAAATTGGATCTACTAGACTTCAACGATTAAGAATAAAATTACTCCGTTATAACCTCAAAGTAAACTATATTCCTGGCAAACAACTTCTTTTTCCAGATCTGCTTTCAAGAAACTTCTTAAAAGAAACAGAAGAAGATGAAGAAATGTTTGATATGGTGCATAGTGTCAGTAAACATCTGCCTTTAAGCAGTGACCAAAAGAAGAGACTGCGACTTGGCAACCGCTACTGACAGAATACTGGTTAAGGTTCTACAATACTGCCGTGATGGTTGGCCTAAAGAAAATAAGTTACAAACAGAACTTTTACCTTTTTCCAAGATACAAGAAGATTTATTTTTTGAAGATGGAATTTTGTTTTATCAGGATAAAATAGTTGTACCTGAGAGCTTGAAGGTACCGATATCACATTCAATACACAAAGGACATCCTTGCCTATGATATAGACTGCAATACACTGCGTAAGAGTGAGTGAGAGCACCGATCGTCTGGGCAGTTGTGGTTGTTCTCTACCCTCTCATTGACTCTTGCTCACACGATCTTATACAGCTGTATCGGTTTCAATCACATTGTGAATAAACACTCATTTAATATTAGAAAAAAATAAATTCATTTTTTTTTTTTTTACAAGTTATCCCCCTTAAAAGTGTCTGCCTTATTTATTAAGAATTTTTGAATAGAAAATAGATGAAAAAAAATATTTTTCCAAGGTTCTGGGCGTTTTAATGGTCATAACCTCCTAATAGAACGTACAATGTTGAAATGTTAGCAATCCTGGGTGATTTGATTGATAATTTGTTAGAAGACAGAAGAGGAGACCATAAGTCCTATCATTTCAAAAATAAGAAAGATGCAGTAAAATATTCATGGGTGTTCAATTATTCAATCATTAGTGCTATTTATTCAATCATTAGTGCCTATCTACTGAACATCTAACGAGATGGTCACAGAATCGGAAGATGAACACGATGGGGGACCCATGAAAGACCAAGAGGAACTTTAGTGTGTTATTCTTGAGTATTGATTCTACACAATTTCTATTTTGTAAATATTATTTTCACTTTTATATTTACTGCTGTTAAGCTACGCAATGACATTTTTGCTGGAATATATATACAGATAGTGTAAAAAGTATTGGAACACCCATGAATATTTCACTTTTTTAACATTTGCGACTAAAATAATGGTGCTTTAGGTAAATAGAAGGCATCAATAACACGGTGATAAGCTATATTTTGAATATTCCCTAAAAATCAACATCAAAAAATGGTATTTGTGTAATTTATTAACGGTTTAACAATGAAATGCAATATTCTATGCATAAAAAGTATTGGAACACCTGATTTCTTTCTTAACAATGGCAATGTTAATTTTTCGAGCCCGACCCAGGTAGAGGTTAGTAAGGAAACGGTAAACAGTAAAAGTCCGTCACGCAGGAGCTGCATAACTAAGCACTCCCTCAGAATTTGGGTAGTGTAAACTGCTTTCCAGAACAATTTGCTAAAAATATCCTACATAAATAAAATAAAAACATGAATAGTTCTCTTTTAAATTTGTAATGAGTAACTGATCAATTATTAATTTTCTTCCAGAGTTATGTTTACACATGGTACCTATTACACTACGTAATAAATACAAAAAACCTCATATTATCGTATTTTGATCTAACGCAGGAACAGGATACAGTCACTCTAGTGGTCTGGCGGGCTTTTCTATTGAAATATATTACAAATTAAACCCCCGCTTTCCGATTGACCGATTCAGCTCATTTTTACAACACTTCTTTCTCATGAATTACCCACGACGTATACCGCGTTTCGTTACAATGCAGCAGAAATTACGACCGGTATGAGTATATTAGGAATTTGGGTCCGGAGTAAACCCCCCCCCCTTCTAATGAACCGATTTAGTTTATTTTTACAACACATATTTACCTATAGATTACCACTACGAATACCGAGTTTCGTTGAAATATACCAAAAATCACGGCTGGTAGTGGCGAATTGGTATTGTGGGTCTGGAGTAAACCCCCCCTCCTAATGAACCGATTTAGTTTATTTTTACAACACATATTTACCTGTGGATTACCACTACGAATACCGAGTTTCGTCGAAATATACCAAAAATCACGGCTGGTAGTGGCGATTGGTATTGTGGGTCTGGAGTAAACCCCCCTCCCCCTTCTAATGAACCGATTTAGTTCATTTTTATATCTCACTTTTCTCTCTATATTACCACTACGAATACCAAGTTTCGTTGAAATATAACAAATATTACGGCTGACATAGTCAAATTAGTGTTTTGGGTTCGGGGTAAACCCCCCTTCCGGTGGACCGACTTTGGTGGTTAACGAACTCGTTCAATCGTTTGCTAATTGAATGCTATATACCAAGTTTCGTGACGAAAAAACAAAAACTTTGGCCGCTATCGTGTTAACAGACATATATATATATATATATATATATATACATTTTAACGGGGGTCATTTTCGGTGTCTACTAGGTAGGATCGATAAAGATTTGAAGAAATTTGTCAAAAATTCCGTCATGAGTCCAACCTCAATAGCTACTTTCCTGTGAGACATTGTTGTAGTGTGTCCAAGAGCGAACATTGAGAAGGTGGGGAAAGTCGCCATGATACTGTCAGTTTCCTGTTGCGGCGCCTATCTATTTTCTCCTCGATATTTTATTTTATATTTTTCACGAACGATCAAACCCCACCAATAACTGCTTCTATTCCTTTACTAATAGCACTAAATGTTTAACTTTGAATTCAAGCTGTTGGAATTGTGAGAAATAAAATTTGAAATGTCATTAAAAAGGTCCTGATCAACTTTCCCCCTTAAAGTATAGGCCATATCCAGGGCCGCCACATCTCAGAGCCGGGCCCGGGACCAGATCACGGGCCCCCACTTCTCACAGCCGGGCCCCTACTTCTCAGAGCCAGAATGAAAATTCTAGTACTTTTTTTATAGGACTTTGGGCATTTTAAAATTATTTTCATCTTGAGTTTTGAGCAAAATGAGAATAAAAGCCGACAATCGGTGCTGCAAAGGTCACTTTCGGTACTTTTTTCCAATTAGCGAGGATCGGCCCGGGCCCCCACGGTGCCCGGGCCCGGGACAACTGTACACGGTTGTCCCCCCCCCCCCCCCCATGTGGCGGCCCTGGCCATATCTTCTTTTCCTTCAGGGTGTCCCCCCATTAACACTTTTTTTTCTCCTTTCCTGTCATAAAAAAACTTCTTTGATTCCTACCGACCTCCTCCCACCCCTTGTTTTTGTTCAGTTAGATATACCCTGGAAGAATGTAGTTTCCTTGTACATTTTCACGATGGTTACTTAAGTGTTAACTTCGGTCTTTCTCTGTCCCCCGGCACTTCATTGGTAAGTAGTACCTTACTTATTGTTAAAGATTAAAAAATATGATTATTATTATTGTCTATTCACTTATACCTACATCATTTAAAATTTGTTTTTTTATTTTCTAGAACTAAGTTCTCGAAAATAACTATTGTTCACTTTCCTATTTATTAACAACATAATTGTTCTCATAATTTAACAACAAATTGTTCCCAACAGTGATTTATATGTATAGATCTATCTTTTATCTTTACTGGTTAACTTTTTTCTGTTTACTAATTCTGTATTTCCTTGCTTTTGTCTTTTGGCTGACCCGAAACGTCGTTAATACAGATTTTTACAAAAATCGTATTGATGTTTTCTTAGCCGAATCCCAACTATTCCCTGCTTGCTTATCACCTCGACGGCTAACTATCTACATTTCATTATAATTTGTTTATATTCCCTCCACTTCCTAGTGAGTCAATGACTTTTAGCCCCTTTTAGTTAGAAATTGCACAATCGGTTTCAACTATTGAATTAGTAGATATCGAAGGGAGTGCTATCTATCTTCCAATGCAAAAAAGTGTTGGTCAAAAATCGGCCATGCCAGTGTGACTACTGATGCGCGAAAATTTGAATCTGAATATGATTGTAAACAAACAATGAACTTAAACGAATATATATTTATATATATCATATTCGTATTGATTTATATTAATACATACATATAAATATAAATGAATACGAATCATATAGGTAAATTCGTTTAGTTTCATTGTTGTTTTCATTAGCTACGGAAGACCTTCCACAGGTAGTGCCACGTCCATACTAATACAATTGTATTACTATGGACGTGGCCCTACCTGTGGAAGGTCTTCCATAGCTAAGGCTAAATTTATGTAAATAGATTAAGTTGCTCCTGAAGAGGCGTCAAGAGACGCGAAACATGTAGAGCATAAAACAAAATAAAGCATATAAAGTGAAGTGGATGAGTTTTATATATGCATGACCTTCCGCCCATTCAAATAATATATTGTTTGTTTACAATCATTCAAAAATTCACCTTTTCGCGCGTCCTTGGTCACACTGGCATGGCCGATTTTAGGCTACAACCTTTTTCGTTTAGACTCATTCCACTCCCTACTAGCTCAATGGCTTCTACCTCTTAGGAAGGGAAAGTAGAAAGTTATGCGGCAGGTTATGTAGATTAATATTATGTAAGGTTAAGCTTTTGAGTAACTTGGAGTTAAGCCTGCTGGGGCTTGTTTAGATAGAGTAGATTGGGGTTTAGGGTTTTCAGCAAAAATGTCTATATTTAGAGCACATGGAGAATTCTGTGCCAGCCACCCATGGGAAGTAATTGTTGCTACTCTAACGTTGACTGCATGTACATATTCTGTGGAATCAGTTCGCCCCCAACAATCTTCAAGCCAAGAATTCGCCCAAGACTTCTCTCCAGTGGATGCTATTGGAATGACCATAATCAGGTGTGTTGCCGTCCTTTACAGTTACTACCAGTTCAGGAATTTGCATAAACTAGGGTCAAAGTACATTTTAGGAATCGCTGGACTGTTTACTGTATTTTCCAGTTTCGTATTTAGCACTAGTGTTATTAATTGTTTAACTGGAAATCTATCTGACCTGAGGGATGCACTTTTTTGTTTCCTTCTGTTGATTGATCTGTCAAAAGCTTCCCTTCTTGCACAATTTGCTCTCAGTGCTTCAACTAGAGATGAAGTTCGGCATAACATAGCAAGAGGAATGGCGCACCTTGGACCATCTCTAACTCTGGACACAGTCGTCGAAACATTAGTCATTAGCGTTGGGACACTTTCTGGTATTCGAAGACTTGAAACGTTGTGTTGTTTTGCCTGCCTTTCAGTTATAGTGAACTACATTGTGTTCATGACATTTTACCCTGCTTGCGTAAGTCTTATACTTGAATTATCGAGGAATAATGAAGAGATGACACCGTCATGGCATCAGAGTTTTAAAGTTATCACAGAACTTAAAGAACACGGTCAAAAGCCAAACCCTGTGTTGGAAAGGGTAAAAATCATCATGTCAGGAGGACTAGTATTTGTTCATGTGCAAAGTCGATGGCTTCTTCGAGATGATAACAAAGATAGCGTACTTCCATTAATTTCACCTGAGAACAATGCACAGCTACATGCTGCTCATCAAAATTATCTCTTACATTGGGTTGCTCTCAGCGTAGATCATATAGTTGTTTTAATTCTGCTCCTCGCTTTAACAGTGAAGTTTATATTTTTTGAAGACAAGGAGGATATTGTAATGTCAGACACATATAATATGAGATATCAGAACTTAGCGTGCAAATTAAAAACATTGGAAAGCACCAGTAAATCTATTCAGACTGATTTCGTGCATTTACTTCATGAAGACAAGAAAAGCAAAAGTGATGTTAGTTTTGTTAATGATTGCAGATCATTGGACGATTGTGCACTGCTCTATAAACAAAAGGAATCGGCTGAAGCTTTAAATGATCAGGAAATATCATTGCTTGTAAACAAAGGTCTTATTTCTGTATATCAATTAGAAAAAGCAGTTAAAAACCCAGAAAGAGGTGTACAGATTAGAAGAGATATTCTAGGTGTTAAATATGGAATCAAAGAAGCTTTTACTAATCTTCCTTTCAAAGATTATGACTATAGCAAAGTAATGGGAGCTTGTTGCGAAAATGTTGTTGGCTATATACCAGTTCCTGTGGGTTTGGCAGGTCCTCTTTTGCTGGATGGAAAGTCGGTTGTTATACCAATGGCAACAACAGAAGGCTGTCTTGTTGCGAGTACGAACAGAGGTTGTAGGGCTCTTCGTTCAGGAGTCACCACAAGAATTGTAGCCGACGGAATGACAAGAGGACCAGTCGTGAGATTTCCTTCCATCACTCGAGCGAGCCAAGTCATGGCCTGGATTCAAAGCCATGAGAATTTTGTTAGGGTAAAAGAAAGTTTTGATTCAACTAGTAGGTTTGCACGACTCACTAAAGTTCAGCCACGAATCGCCGGTCGTTATTTGTTCATTAGATTTGTTGCATCGACAGGCGATGCAATGGGCATGAACATGACTTCAAAAGGGAGCGAATGTGCATTGAAGTACATGCAAAAGATTTTTCCGGACATGGAGTTGCTTAGTCTAAGCGGAAATTTTTGTGCAGATAAAAAACCTGCTGCTGTCAATTGGATTGAAGGCCGAGGGAAGTCTGTCGTATGTGAAGCAATTATAAGTAAAGATATAGTCAGAACTGTTTTAAAAACGTCTGTACAGGCCCTGGTGGATGTGAATATTAGTAAAAATTTAATTGGATCTGCAGTTGCAGGAAGTATAGGAGGATTCAATGCTCATGCCGCAAATATTGTAACTGCAATATTTATAGCCACCGGCCAAGACCCAGCTCAGAATGTAGGAAGTAGCAATTGCATTACATTGATGGAACCGTGGGGATCAGAAGGAGAAGATCTTTATGTGTCCTGTACAATGCCGTCGATCGAAATCGGAACAGTCGGTGGTGGAACTCAATTGGGAGGACAGAGCTCTTGTCTGAAAATAGTCGGCGCCTTTGGCCCTCATCCAGATTGTCCTGGCGAAAATGCCAATAAACTCGCTAGACTCGTGTGTGCTACTGTTCTAGCTGGTGAGTTGTCATTGTTAGCTGCTCTTACCTCCGGAAAATTAGTAGAAAGCCATCTAAAGCATAACAGATCTGCTGTCATTCCGCCGCAATAGCTTTGCCAATCAAGAAAACTTTATAAAACCGAATGTACAATTTGCTACATCAATAATCTAAAACAGCTATTCATTCCTTCATTTCCACCAATTTTCTCAGCACTTCTGGAGTAATAGAAAATTACTCTTTACTTAGGAGCCTAACTCAGAATAAGTTCCAATTTTAATTTAATGTACAATACAATTAAAATTATATGTTTAAAAAGCTGTGATAAATTATATTCAGTAGAATTTGGATGGTTTTGTATAAAGCAGCTCAATATATCTTATTACAAGGTGTCTACTGCACAAAAAAGTCACAAAATTGAAAATAGAACACAAGAATTACGAAAAAGTCGTGAATTTTAAAAACTTGACACAAAATTTCAGTTTTACTGGAGTCGTAACGTAATCCCGGGACTTCTGCGCCCGCATTCATAACACAGGCACACAAAAAAAAGTGGTATTTTCCAAAGACACCATACATACAATCTTATACATTTTGACATGCTGAATCCGAATCCGGAGTCCGTTTCACCCCATCACGTCAGGTTTAAGGGCATTTGAAGGTCAAATTTCTTATGAAATCATTTACGAAGAAATAAATAGAGTTTCCGTGGTTTTGAGGGTAGCTGAATTCGAGTCCAGGGTCTGTATCACCCCATCGTCACAAAATCAAGGTCGTTCCAAGGAAAAATATGTCTATTTTGCAAAAAAAAAAAAAAAAAAAATTTTGACTCAAAAGATTCATTTCTTGCAAAATAAATTTGTCCTTGAAATTTCCTTGATTTTGCGCCAATGTGTTGAAACAGACCTCGGATTCAAATTCAGCGACCCACAAAACCATGGAAGCTCTAGTTATTTCTTCTTTAACGACTCCATATGAAATTTGACCTTCAAATGCCCTTAAACCGGGGTAAAACGGACTCCCGATTCAGATTCAGCTTGTCAAAATACATAAGAATATATGTATGGGGTCTTTTGAAAATACCACCTTTTTTTGTGTGTGTGTGCCTGTAAATTATGAATTATTTACATACATTTTTATTTGTCTGTGTTCATATGCAGTTTTTTATGGAGATTTAAATATTGCAATCGTGTACACTATAATTTACTAAATTATGTACATTGACATTAAATATTTAGTTAGTAATTTTGAATTCCACTATCATTGTTCTATATTTTTGAGGCGTATAATTCCATAGTCATTCTAAAATTGTTAGTATAATCGTTTCTTCACTTTTAAAATTAATGTAACTATCCTCTTTACCATATCAATACCTTGGAAGAGAAAGGGCTAATCACGAATTCCGGGTGTTGGGAAATCGAAGTCAAAGTTCAAGAAATGCTTCAGGTTTCTTAAGAGCGAATGTTTACTCTATGTGATTCGTAAACCTGATTGAAAAAGTATGCAATTGAAATTCAATGTTTTAATTATAATTTTTACGAGTTATTTATGGGTAACAAAATGCTAGGAGGGACGTTTCAGACCCGGGATTCGCCCTGGAAATCGACATTGAATTTTTTGTAGATGATGGTGTTATTCACTTTAATTGAAACTGTGAGAGAACTAAAGGCGAACCCGAGAAACAAGGCAAAGTGTCGTGTTACCTACATCTTCTTGCTCAGAAAAAAAAAATAAAATAAAAAAAATAATTTTCCAGATTCGCCTTTTCTCTTCCAAAGTCCTGTATATGACCTTATATCGTCCCTAACATGTCAAACTATCGAATATGAAAAATCGTGTTTTTCAGATTTGAGACATTGCTCTTGGATTGTGGATGATATCGCTTGTCGCAAATTGTCACAACTCTAACGCCTTTAGAATAGCCTTTAATAGAATATGTTCGTTCCCTGGTTTGCTCCGATTTGCGTGTACACTTTATACAAGTCATGAAAATGTCATGAAATTTGCTTTCACAAAAGTAGTAGACACCCTGTAGTATGATTAGAAGATGATTCGTACAAGAAGCAGGCTTTATTAGCCTGTATAGAATAGGTGCTTCGTATTAACTGCAGATACAAGTTTTATTTTCCTATTAGTTTGTAACATAAAGAATGCCAAAGTTCTGATGAAATGCTTCTATGATGTATTATGTATATATAGTCACCCACCATAACAAATGTATATGTTACTTTATTTAAAATGTAATGTTACTACACCAATAAATTAGTACAAACATTAACAATATCTTATAAATGATTTGAGACGCATGTAGGTAAGGAACATTTTGGACTGATAATTTAATTTTAAGAAAATTATTACTTTTTAAACAAAATGTCATTCTTCAGGGCCAAAATAATTATGTATTTCTTGCTAACTGCAAATTAAAATGAATATTTAGTAGAGATATACTTTCTTTTTTTTTTAATTTATTTTATTGTGATGTAATAATATTGAATTATTAAAAATATATTGTTTAACTCATGAATGTTTTATAAAAGTTAAAGTTTTTGTTTTTAATACAATAATACCTCAAAGAGGTTCTTATTCTTATTACATAATGAGGTCTCATGTGTATCCTAGTCTTCTATCTAATTAGATTTAGTACATCAATTATATATTTGTAAATTTAAGTTCTGTTTATATTTTATACAACGCTTATTTATTTCATTGGAAAAAATAATATGTTCGACCATAATGCATTTAATTTATTTCATCCTATCATTCATAATTTTAGATTAATACTGAACACATAATTGTTTTTACTTGTTATATGTTCAGTGTTAATCACAATTTTCTATTATTACTATCGCGTTTAAATAGATTGTGCATACACAAACTTTTGGGAAATATTTTGTACGGTTCTGCCGTTTTGATGAAGAAAGCGCAGGATGGATTGTAGAATACTGGAGCTAGAAGAGGATGAGAGATTGGAGCAATGATAAAACAATATTCAGAGGGGGATGAGAATATAATTAAATAGTTCAATATAAACAAAAAAATAATTAAATAAATATTTAAAAAAAATAGTGGCTATAAAAGGAAATGAATAAAAAATAAATGCACAAACAAGAGAAGAAAAAAAAGGAAATATGTACAAAAAAAAAATTATAATCTTACCAGAAACAAGAAAAACAAGCGTGGACTTGATTAAATGAAGAAAACAACAACATAATTTACATAACTAAACTGGTCTTGCCTGGTGGTCAAATCTTCAGAAGCGTAATACCTACAAGGATGAGGAATAACCCTTCACAGCTGTACAACATACTTTTATTTCAACGTTTCGGACCGTTCGTCCATCTTCAGGCAATCTACAATAGTATACTCATTACTAGAAACTGCAGAAAACAAGCTTTATAATTACTATATTTGATAGTAATTATAAAGCTTGTTTTCTGCAGTGTCTAGTAATGAGTATACTATTGTAGATTACCTGAAGATGGACGAACGGTCCGAAACGTTGAATAAAAGTATGTTGTACAGCTGTGAAGGGTTATTCCTCATCCTTGTTGGTATTATTAATTAATACCCTTCATCTAGTCGTCAAAATAAAACTTAAGAAGCGTCTTCCTGGGAGGATAGGAGAAAAGCAAAGGGGCGGGATTTAAATGCAGGTAAGGAAGGAGAGTGTCGAATCGAAAGAGGGAGAGAGTTCCAGAAGGAGGAGGCTGTTTTCTGAGTGGGAGGATAGAGATCAGAGGGACAGGAATGGACAGAGGATTTAAACTGAAGGAGGTTGTAGATATAGGAAGGGGATTTGGAAGAAATGGTTTGGTAAAGGAAGGAACCTAGGAAGTCTTGGCGTCGATTTGATGGAAAAAGCCACTTCAACTTGGAATACTGGTGAGAAATATGGGCATCCCTGGGAGTAACAAGGATAAATCTGAGAAAACTGTTCATTAATCGCTTAAGATGATCCTCAAGCTCCCCAGTGAGCCCTCCATACACTAAGCAACCGTAGTCAAAGTGGGGGAACTCAAGAGAAGATACAAGAAGCTGTCAAGTAGGGGGAGGGGACGGTTAAACAGTTTAAGGCCGGGCGCAAATTGAGCCCAGCGCAGACGCAGCAGAGACGAAGCACAGGCCTCGGCGTTTCTGCAACACATTAGTTTCAATGGAGTGCCGCATATTGAAGCCAGCGCAGGCGCAGGCGCGGCAAGGGCCTCTGTCGTCCCTCGGCGTTTTTGTGTTTTCACACAGATTCCTACGTCCTCTGTCGGTACTGGCTCGCCCGCCATTCCATTTAATCATTGAAAGTTTTATATGTAAAGTGAAAACTTTTACTGTGTTGTGCGATACAAGTCTTCTGAATTATATGAGGACGACAAGTAAAGACCAGACATGGGATTAAATCGCCAAAGAATTAAACACGGACAACGGTAAGTACAGGTTATTTTGTCTGTTTTTAACATATTAATTGAAAAGCAAAGTAGATTTACATTTAAAAGCGTTGCAACTCTTTAAAATATTATTGAGATTACAATTGAGTTAAAACAAATAAATTAAGTGAACAAAAATAGTGAGTATTATAAAAATGAATTATGTAAGTACAGGTTATTTTACCTGTTTATATTATTTTAATAGAAATACAAAGTAGATTTACATTTAAAGAAGTAGTAACACTCGAAAATATTATTAATATAACAATTGAACTGAAACAAATAAATCAAGTGAAGAAAAATAGTATAATTATCAAAATGAATAATATAAGTTAAGGTTATTTTGCCTGTTTTCGTTATTTTAATAGAAATACAAAGTAGATTTACATTTAAAGATGTAGTAACACTCAAAAATATTATTAATATATCAATTGAATTAAAAAGAATAAATTAAGTAAAGAAAAATAGTGAGTATTATAAGATTGAATTATGTAAGTTCAGGTTATTTTACCTATTTTTAATAAATTTATTTAATTTAGTAGATTTAAAAATAAAGTAACTCTTAAAAACATTATTGAGATTACAATTGAATTAAAGCAAATTGTATTAAGTGAACAAAAATAAGTGAGAAAATTGTTTGTAGTTAAAGAATGACGAACCACTCAAAGCTGGTTTTCTTATGGTTACATGTTTACCGTGAATAGCTAAAAAAAAAATTGTATAAAATTGCTACTTTCTCTCATACTCTATTGTAATTGTTTCCCACGTTTTGACATTAGGTTCAGGCATTTAAATAGGTTGCAAGTGTGTCCATATTGCCCGGCATACTTTAGACATAATGTTGGGAACAGTCCTTTCTCCCAACCTATAGCTATTATTTTAAACATATCCCCAGTAGCCAAGTATTTGAAAGGAAATGTTATTGCATTATGTTATTGGTGTTCTAATATCTAATAAATGTTGTTATAGGAAAGAAGGCTGAAGACCAATAGACAAAATTGATAAACTACCAACGGAATTCGATATACAATCTAACAAAAGTTATGCCCTTGGAATATCAACAGTTAAGAAGAAGAAAACTATTTGTTGCAGTTACGGAAGCTGAAGACAAAATTTATCCTCAATCTCGGAACGATGGTTGAGAATTAGCTGATAATCCATCATATTTACTAACGCCCACAATTATCAATTAACATGATGAGGAAGAAACAACACAAACCTTCATTGAGATTGAATTATTTTGTCTATTTACTCATTTTACTTATTGTATTAGTTTATTCTCCGGTTCGTTAATTATTTTTCTTGTCTCATTTTTTCTGTTATTTTAAATAAAATTGTTAAATATGATATGTACATAAAATAAAACTATGCTTGCCTAAGACATATTGCTACCTTCACTTCATTTCCAATTGGCCTCTGAGCACTGCATTCCTTTCCTTTAATTTCACTTTAATAATCTCATGTATTTTATAAAATTGTTGTCGTGTTGTATATTAGAAATTGAAAGTAAATACTCTTTTAAAAATATAGTAAACACATTAATAGGCACACATTTGGTAGGTTTTAAATATGGCCTAAGTTTCATTCACTTCATTTCATTTTTTGGGGTTAATTCAATTGTTTTAATTTCAAATTTCGTTGAGAATAAATTTGAAGTCTAGTCTCCCTTCAAAATGTATGAATTCAATTGTTATGTTAATGGTATTTTTAATTAAAAACCCCTCAACTTTATTATAATCACCACCTCAAACCATAAATATTTTATTTATTTATTTCCTCTCCTTACACGCAACATTTCGGCCTTTAGGCCATTTTCAAATCACTAGAAGAAAAATAAAGTAAGTGTTAACATCACATTTTTAATTAAGCTTGGACCTCGGAATTTTCTTCTGGAGTAAATAAGGATATGAGATAATTTTATTTTTTTTATTCCTACCCCCAAAGAAAATTTGAAAATCAAAATTGCTGGCTTGTGCCAGTTCATGTTCTACTCCACGTGCATTTGTCAGTGTGAGTGGCATTTGTGGTGGAGTACATTTTTTTCGATGCAAGTCTTTTCTTGAAGGGTCCATCGGTTATAATATAATTAGAATGGAAGCAGATCAAAAAGGAGCTTCGATGAATGAGTATTTAAAAAGAAAAAAGGAGGAGTGTAAACAATTTTTAGTGGATTAAAGTTGAGTAAACGATTTGTTTTTAGAAAGAAAAAAGCACCTTAAGGCACTGGGGGAAATTTATTATTTAAAAAAAAAATTTAAATTCCACCACATTTTCTGTATGGTTCGAAAGTTATTGTCAGCCTAACGTTTTAAAGAAACTAAAAAATACTGATATTTTTAATAAATCTGCTGAAGAACTAATTGGTTTTGATATTAATCAAGGATACTGGCTCGTTGGGAGTACTAAGAAAGATTTAAATTCTATTATTAATAAACTAAATGTTAATGCTAAGGTAAAATGTTAAGAAGAGTTCAATGTTTTCATAGATTATGTAATGATAAGGAAATAACTTAAATCTAGGTAAATTAAAAACATACCAGAGAATAAAAATAATAAAACTAAAATGTGATAATAGATATAAAATGGCGCTAATGATCCGAGCAATCGATGCACCATAATAATAAAAAGGTATAAATATGGTAAACATATAACCTTTGTAGATTGTAAGAATATAAGATAAAATTTATTATTTAGAAATAATGATGCGGATAGTGAACTAATAAAGAAGTATAATGAGTATTTATAAGAAAGAACTGGTTGTGAATTTAACTGATATAAAAATCCCTTAGGTAGTAATTAATTAAATGAAAATGTAGATTTGTTTCTGACGAATGCCCAGATAGATATAATAAATGTAATAGTAGATGTAGAGTGTATTTTAAAATCATTAGATACTTGTAAAAACCATTTTAATAGCCTTAGAAATAATATAAGTAAGAAAATTGGAAATTTTGTAGAGAAGAAAGAAAAAATGTTTTTAACTGGGCAAATTAATTAAAATTTGGGAGAAGGATTTAAAAATTAAAATTAGGTTTAAAAAAGAAAATTCTAAAGTTATATTAATATAAATGGCTTTGAGGGTCCAATGAGATGTTAACACTTCATTTTTTTTTCTAGTGATTTGAAAATGGCCTGAAGGCCAAAACGTGTGTGTAAGAAGAGGAAATAAATAAATGAAAGATTTATGGAATATGTGATGATCATACTAGGGTGTTTTTAATTTAGCTTGACCTCAGAATTTTCTTTTGGAGGATATTATAAGATAATATTTTTGTTTCACTATATTTTTAAATCGACTTTATATTACTTTATGTATCCGAAATCGTTTTTAAAATATTAAACTCGCCATGAGTTTCTCTTTTTCTCAAAAAGTTCCTAGACTTCCCCCTCTTTCATTTTTTTAAAAATACAAACGATAAAAAAAGCGTACTGTTTTCGTATCGTCAGATTTGGACTCAAGGCTCAGCAACGCAGCGCGTGGCTTCTATCGGAACTAGGCAAGTTACTCAGCTGGGTTCAATTTGCGTTACCGTTTCTGAACTGGGTCCTACGGACCTCCTCTGTCTGTTTTCTCGCTATTTCTGAAGCCTAAGGCCTAAGGGTGGCTATGGAGCAACGAGTGATTAGGGATAAGTGATTTTCCCAGGATAGGGTTTGGTCAAAAACAAGTTCCAGGTTCTTAGCAGAGGAGACATATTGAATAGGACTGGAATCAATGGTGAAAGGAGGGAGAGATTTCAAGAGGGGAGCTGAGCCTTTCACTGCCACTTTGGACTTTTCAGCGTTCAACTTTAATTTGTTAGTCTTGGCCCAAGCGGTGATCCTGTTCAAGTCTTCCTGAATCTTTCTTGCTTGTTTTTTTACAAGCATCATCTTTCTAAACCAGTAAAGAGAACTAGATCATTTGAAAGCCGAGACGTAAATGGCAAGGCACAGGACTGGGAGAGGGATGGGTAGTAACCCAGCAAGGCCGTCATTGGCTAGAGGCGCCTCCACCTCCCCCTACCCGTTCCTAACCAAGTAACAAGCTATATTTTTCACACTATAGTGAATATCTAGTTCTGCAGAGAAATGTTAGGAGGCTGGGATATGCAATTCATAGTTGAATGTTATGAAGGTCTTTTGACTTACAGGAGGAGGGTTAGTTTACATGCATTGTCCCAAAGTATTCTTTTGTGTGCAATTAGATGAAGAAATCGTCCCATCCTCTTGGACATTGATGTTGAGTTTCATAATCTGAAAACACAACCAGTAAAAGGGAAGCCATTGTATCCTCCATGCCAAATGATTAATCATTCGTATTAGAGGCAACTTGTGGAACAAAATTGTCGCAATGGATATATAGTTTGTGATTGTTCTACAAATTAGAGTCCTTAGGCGCGGTGCACTCGAAAGAAACCTGTTTTATGAAACTGATTTCATGTAATGGGTTACAAGAAAACCGTTTCATTGAAACGTACACACAGAAGCAATGGTTTTTCATCAGTTTTATGATGGATTCTGATGATGATGCGCTTGCATTGTGGTGGTGGTGGCAAAAATACCACAAATACTGGGTTCACCTGTTGATTAGGGATCGGCAGCTGATGAGCTGAATACCTCGAAAGAAAAACTTCATTCAAATACTGTCTAATGATATGCAGTAATGCTAGATAGCTATAAAGCCGAGAAATTAGAAGAGAAATACGGTGAGAAATATGAGGAGCTCTTGACTGCAGGAAAAGTCAATGGTACGTGGGGCCCTTTCCTCGTACACAGGTCCCAGCCGCTCTCGACTGCTGGAGCAGTCAACGGTAGAGAAAAGGACGGTAGAGTGTGCAGTCTAATGCAGACTTTGATTACAATTTCCCTGGCCTTTTTACAGGTACTATAGAATTTATGTATGTTCGTGGAAGATAAGAAACAAAGAAAGTGTGTTATTTCTGTCTCTTGAAGTAATCAATTTTTAATTTGTGCTCTCTGACCGATGTGTGTCATAAAATTATGTTTTTAACCATCAAGTCCATCAGAGTTCCGAATTTCCCTATAAATCCGTCAACGATGAGTACATCAGCTAGTGTTCTTAAAAAATTTAGGGAAAAATTGTTTACATTGAATAAAATCACATATTCAGTAGATCCCTTTATTGAGTTCAGTTTCATGTACAAATAGTTACAAACATGTTGACAAAAATAGTCTATTCGTGGAAATTAATTTGCTTAATATTAGCTTAATCGTTCGTAGTGAAAAATTATATTCAAGAAATATAAACTTCAATAACAAATATAACAACAAATAACTTACAGTTTTAAATATAGCATAACTTTAGTAATAGTTAATATTAACCATTTACATTAAAAAATAAAAGAAGAATATCTCCAAGAAAGCTCATGTATTATGCAATAATTTGTTGAAAGCATTATAGGACGATTCAAGATCGAATATGAGCTGCCTCACTTGTTGCTCAGTGAGTTCATCGGAAGCATGCATTGCGTCAAGTTGAGAAAGCCACTCTCCGACTTTTGCTTTACCTTCGAAGTCTGACGGTAGAAGTGAAAGAAGACTCATAGTATCATAGAGGTCTCGAAGATCAGGCTGTAGCTCGTCCATTGCTTTAATGCCTAATCGAAGCTTATCCATCAGCGTGATAAACAACTAAAACAAAACAATTTTTTTTTTTTCAGAATACAACAGATATTTTATGTACAGTAAAATTCCTCTAAACCGGTACGGCACAGGTGTCAAGGCTCAACATTGAAAGTGCGCCTCTTCAGTTCTTATGCATAAATTCTGTGATATCCCCCCCCCCAACAACCCTGTGGTGCCAGACGGGGTCCGTAGAAAAATTCCCGGAAAGCCTCTCTGTGATCAAATACGTACTTGTTGCCAGTTCACTTTATAGCTTTCAACTGAGGCAGTATAATTCTAACTGTGTGCCATTTTATTTTAGTCATTTTACATTAAATATGTACTAGCGGGGGTCTACTACTTTTGTGAAGGCCAATTTCGGGATTTTTCGTGACATTTTAATGATTTGAAAAGCAAATTTCATGCTCATTAAAAAGAAAATAATTTCAATCAAAATTAAAAATCCTTAACTATTGGCTTAAAATTGGCCCGGTGTATAGAATTTCAATATTTAGGTCTGCATATATTTAACAAATGAATAATTGATTTGTAAATGCATACAAAACGGCGGCAATTACGAATGCGCCGAAGTACCGGGATTACATTACACTCCGGTAAAAACTGCAATTTCGTGACTTGGTTTCAAAATTCATGACTTTTTCGTGATTTTTGTACCCTATTTTCAATTTCGTGACATTTTCATGACTGTTGTGAATTTTTCGTGCAGTAGACACCCTGACTAGTCTTATAGTCTACATTTCGTTTAATTTTGACCTCTATCCATTTTTTTCGACATGCATCCGATAAACCGGTATGCTTCAAGTCCCGAAAATGGTTTGAAGTTCAAAGCTGAAACTTTCAGGACTTTTTAAATACTAAATCAATTATTTATGGTTGAAATTTCGAGAATCCATCACATCATAACCAGAGGTTACCGGTGTAAAAAACCGGTCATTTTTGTTTGTGTAAAGATACACACTGTCATGAAGGTGGAACTTTGCCTAGCGCACTGCCATGCAATGAGATTACTTAAAAATGACTTACAAGTGAAATTAGACAGTCCCGAAGAAGGAGGATGAAGTCCAAAACGTTGCATTAAATTGGATCATAAAATAATTTTTAATAATTTCGTTTCCCTTCTTTTAATTCATCCTCTTTTTATTTCAATGCTGAGATAGATAATATAAAAATGAAAAGGCGACTTACAGAAACAATATCAGCAATGCACTTGCTGGTATTTCCTTTATCATCTTTTATTGTAATGGGCCTATCTTCTTTGATTCTTTCAAGAGCTGCAGTACAATCAAGCTGAAAATTATAAATCCATAAAATTATTTTATGATTTAAAATTACTTACTAATACTTTAAGCCTAAGGCCCGGTGCACTGGAAGAAACTGGTTTCATTGGAGTGTGCACACAGGAGAAACTGTTTTTCATGTTTTGTGAAGGATTCTGATGACGATGGGCTTGTGTTGTGGTGTTGGCTAAAAAATAAGAAAAAAAAATACAAGTACTGGGTTCACCTGACGATTAGTGATTGACAACACAGCTGTTTTGTTTTAGCTCGCGAACTAAAACAGAGGTCCCGATAAATTTAAGGATTTTTTGGGGATGTTGAAGGCAGTTTTTGATAGCTTATTTTAGAAGTAGTAGATCCACTGAGGAGACGTGAAACGGAAGCAATAGGAAACCAATATAACAAATTTCATGAAATCAGTGAAAAGTTTCATAAAAATGTGTGCACCAACCTATGGTTTTTTATCTATGAGTTGCAAACAACTTGAGTTTCACATTTCACGAAACCAGTTTCTTCAGTGTGCACCGGGTCTAAGTTTCATGAAACTATGTGTGCACCAACCTATGGTTATCTATCTATCCATTGCAAGCAACTTGAGTTTTATGAAACCAGTTTCTTCATTGTGCACCGGGCCTAAGTGTTTGAGATTGCATTCTTGTAAAAAAAAAAAAAATAAATAAATAAAAATAAAAGACAAATGTTAATTTGTTACTAACAAAAGTTAATTTCCACGGCTAGGCTGAATTTTAGTAAGAACAAATCAGAGGACGGGCAAACAGAACAATTTTATCTCCCGTATAAACAATCTTGTTATATCCTTATTATAGCACCACTATAATAGTGTAGTGATCTGTAGGTGCACTATTGAATATGTAATTTAATCCATTAATATTTTTTAATATAAAAAAAAAAAAAAAAAATACAAAAGAAAAAAATTTGAACAAATCTTGAAAATTGTTTTTTTTTTTTTTTTTTTTTTATTAATTGTCTTAGTTGCCAAAATTAAAAATAATGTTCGTTGATCATTATGAAGAGATTGTTGATTGTGGAGTTAGTCAAGGTTCGACATATTATATACATATATATATACTACGTATGTATGTGTATATGTGTGTGTGTGTGTGTGTGTCTATATATATATATATATATATATATATATATATATATATATATATATATATATATATATATATATATATTATCTCCACACTAGATAATCTCTGTGGTCAATAATCTCTTCTCAATGAAAAATAATTTCATATTGAGAAGGCCGGGAAAGGATCCTAAATATATTCTTAAAAAAGGATACAAATAAAATAATTAAAAACCTACTCTGTATTTTGTGATGAACGATTCGATGGTTGGGAATTCATCACTCTGAACTTGTTTGAAAGCAGCCTTGTATTGAACTAAAAGTTTAGAGCAAGCTGCAGTGTATTCCTTTGCGGTAATGCAATCTCGAATATATGCCTTTTCAAGTTGTTGGAGAGTAGTTATTACGGCAAATAGATCTGCCATATTATCATACCTAAAAAATTGTTTTAAGTGAATGTAGATTAATTCTTATAACAAAAATTAGTATACAGCTCAATTGAAAATTAATATTACACTACTTTTTTATACATAATTATTTAAATGAGTACATTGGGTATTATAAAAAATCCTTGATTTTAAAGATTATGACTTTTTAATTAAGTTTTGCAGTTAGGTTTGTCCTCTGTGACTATATACTGAAACATAACCAGCGATTTATATCCAAGCAAATTATTAATTACTAGCTGTGCCCACGACGTTCTCCGTGTGGAATAGTGACTTTGGGCAGTATTTTTTGGATATATCTTTTGGTTTATTTTGGATTATAAACACCATCGTTTGGGTACTTAAAAAAAAATCTACTTTAGAGTAATGCTTCTCTATACACGATATTAAACGTATAGCAATCAGGGATCAAAGTATACTGGCTGCCAGGATTGCTAACACGTGACAGAGCCACATAAAGCTGACCATGTGAAAAAAGCTAATACTTAGATCCACATCCACAACTTTTAACGTCTGACTTGGCCTTTATTAATTGTCATTGTGAAACATAAGCTCATTGAAAACTAGAACAGTAATTTTAATATAGATGGATATAAGCTATAGAAGAAAGAATAGACATAGATAGTTTATCAAATGTTCGACATGATTCTTTACATTAACATAATTTTTTTCTTTATGAAACGATTGACATGTCACAAAGACTAAATGTTAAGTGAAGCTTACTACAATATATTAGTGGAAACTACATCTAAATCAGATGAGCGGTTTCTGAGATTAGCATGCACAAATGCATACACAAAAATTCTAACAATCATTATTTTGGGTGCTATTGCATTGACAAAGTCACCAAATGATATTTTTTCTCAGATATCTTCCTAGTAAAGACAGCGATCCGGTACATTTTATTATATGTATAGATATACTTTACTGTAATCAAAATAATTACTCCTTGATCCAAATAATAATTTGCTATTGTTATTATCAGTTACTTACAGTAGTAAAATGCATTATAAACAAAAAATACAGATACATTCAATAGAGGTGTGAAAAATAAATTAAATGCATGAATTACTTTTCTCTTTCCCTGGCATTCCTGAACAACTTTATTTCTTCGAAAAGTTCGGGACGACTGGAGTCTAAGGAGGAAAAACAAATCAGTTACATCGAAATTAAACTTCACTATAGTCTAAATTATATAATATAATAACCTGATACAGCCATTTTTATAGAGTCAAGAACAATTTAAAACAAAGAAAAATACATGACCTATGTATGACAGCTAACGAAGCTTACACAATTAGTGATACTATCAATACAAAACGATTAGATCAACAAGGACAGCGAGGTTAGAAGATTTAGGTCGATTGAACCATATAAGTACTTGACGTTAGCCAAACATTTTATTGCAGTATGGATTAGTCATAGGAAATCGTTTAAGTATGAAATATGTCTGGTTACAATCTTAAATGGCTGTTGTCATTAAAAGAAAATCTGTCTTAAATCAACTACATTTTTTTTACCACGGGGCATCTGTATTTAGGCCATTCATTCCGGGGTTTCTATAGGTGGTTGTTATAATATTTGTAACAGCTGTTTTTTTATTTCATTGTTTACAGCTGTTTTATATTTCATTGTTTACTTTTGTTTATTCTATTCATTCAGTCTAATATGTAGTATTATTCTAAGTTCAATAAAGCCTAGTTTCAGGTTATTCTTTTCTCTTCTATAACAATTTATTGAACTTAGTTTTTGTTTTGGAATGGATCGTATTCTACGCCCTGAAAGATTCAGTATCAATCCTAATGAAGATGGAGCTCTACAAGAATGGAAACATTGGTTTCGTACATTCCAGAACTTTATTACTAGTGCTGATGTTCGTGAATGTGATAGACTCAAAGTGTTAACTAACTTTATTTCTCCTTCAGTCTATGAATATGTGAGTGAATGTGGAACATATAATGATGCTGTTGCAATTTTAAAAAGTCTATATATTAAACCAATCAATGAAATATTTGTTCGACATAAGCTCAAGACTCGACGCCAGGAACCTGGGGAAACTATTGACAGGTACGTCGAATCTCTTAAACGTTTGGCTAAAGATTGTAATTTTAAAGCTGTTAGTGCTGAAATTAACAGAGATGAATCTGTTAGAGATGCATTTATAGATGGGTTGCGGTCATCCCATATTCGTCAGAGATTATTGGAAAATCACACTTTAACCCTAGAAGAAACAGTTACTCAAGCAAGATCGTTGGAGCTCGCGGAACATCAATCCCAGGAATATTTGACTCCATCGACCATCAATACAGTCTCAATGAAGAAGGAATCGGATCCAAGCCACAGCGAAGAAGACTCTCGACCAGCTCCTCAATCAATCTCATCAGTCAGTCCAAAGTGCTACTTTTGCGGTTTCCAGAAACACAGTAGATCCATCTGCCCAGCCAGGGAGGCTATCTGTAGAAGCTGTGGGATCAAGGGTCACTACCAGAAGGTATGTAGAAATAAGGATAAATATTCAGTATCACCCCGGCGTCCAACAAATTCCACTAATTGTTTAGCATCTCTACCTTCAAATCTAAGAAAAGCTGTTGTTACTGTCAAGATTAATGGCTCAAATGCTCATGGTTTGATAGACACAGGTAGCACTGGTACTTTCATTAGTCATTCCACTGTCTCAAAACTTAAAATTCCTGTGATTCCCTGTAAAGTAGAAGATGTTGCTATGGCATCAACCTCCTTGAAATCCCAAATTAAGGGTCAATGTAGGATAAACCTTCAGTTACAGGATCATGAATACAATGGTGTAACAGTTAGCATCCTTAGAGATCTTTGTACGGACATCATAATAGGTCATGACATCCTAAATAGACATTCTTCAATTCAGGTAACATTTGGAGGAACTGAAGCTCCCTTGAATATTTGTAGTGTTGCAGTTGCTAATGTAGAACCTGCTCAACTGTTTACTAATTTATCTCCTAACTGCAAGCCAATATCAATAAGATCGCGTAGACATTCTGCCCCGGATACGAAATTCATTGAAAATGAAATAAAGAAATTGCTAGAAGATGGCATCATTGAAGAGAGCATTTCACCATGGCGAGCTCAAGTATTGGTTGTGGAATCCCCTAATCACCGGCGTAGGATGGTTGTCGACTACTCCCAGACAATCAACAGGTTCACTGAATTAGATGCATTCCCACTCCCAAGGATAGATGACATTATTAATAGAGTTGCTTCATATAGAGTTTTCAGTTCGATTGACCTCCGCAGTGCGTATCACCAAATTCCTATCACACCTGAGGACAGACCTTATACAGCCTTTGAAGCCTGTGGACGACTATATCAATTCACTCGTATTCCGTTTGGTGTTAGGAATGGAGTTCCGGCTTTTCAAAGAGCTATAATGAACATAGTTGCCGCAGAAAATCTTCAAGGAATTGAGGTATATTTGGACGATGTGACAATCTGTGGTCGTGATCAACAAGAACATGATCAAAATTTAGAAAAATTTCTAAAGGCTGTTGCTAAGTACAATTTAACAATAAATCTACAGAAAAGTGCATTCTCATTAAGCACAATAAAGCTTTTGGGATTTATCATTCGCCACAAAACAATTAGTCCAGATCCTGAAAGGTTGCAACCTCTCCGTGAATTGCCAATCCCAGGTACCTCATCTTCTCTCCGTCGAGCTATAGGTATGTTCTCCCATTTTGCCCCATTCATACCAATGTTTGCTGAGAAAATCCAAGTATTAGTCAGAAGTCCTATACCTCTCAGTTTAGAAGCTGTGAAAACATTTGAGTCCATTAAGCTAGACATTCAAAATGCTGTGGTATCTTCAATCGACAACAACACTCCACTAACTGTTGAAACGGACGCATCTGATTATGCCATTGGAGCCACACTATCTCAAGACAAGAAACCGGTTGCCTTTTTCTCAAGATCTCTCACCAAGGCCGAACAGCTTCATTCGTCTATTGAGAAAGAAGCTTATGCGATAGTAGAAGCATTACGGAAGTGGAGACAATATCTTCGGTAAAAATGCAGTTTCCAGCCCTCAAAACCGATTTCTTTCAAACTTTGCACAATAACGTATTTTGATGCACTAAACACGAATACGATAAAAAAAAACGTCGGATTTAACTAGGAAAGAAGTTATTAAGCACTTAAGTTCACTGTTGTGCAGGTTATGAGAGCTAATGTAAACAACTAAATTTGTCAACATACGCATGCGCGGGTATGGAAAAGTTCGTAATAAGGAAGTTTAATTGAAATTTACCATAAATTATCGAAATTCATCAGCAGTTATTTATTTACAATCATTTTTTTAAATAATTAAACACTCCTCACATTTCTTGTTTCGTTCATGAAAAGTATTATATATCAGAAATCCCTTAATAATTTGCTAATGCCTTTATAATTATCGTTCTAATTCGCGCCTATCGAACTTCAATTGTCAACAAGTCAATTGTCAAACAAATATTTTGATGCTAAACAGAAGAACATTTAGATGGATATTTAGCCGAATTTCTCTTCAAACGCGCTCATAAATATGAAGAGCGTTTAAAGGCATTTTTCAGTGCGATTGGGGATTTGTATCCACCGAACATCCAGTCTCAAGAAGAAGAAGAAGAAGAAGAAGAAAAAAGCTAAAAGAGATGTCTTGGAGGATTAGAGGAATGTCTAGGAAGACTTTAAGGGCATACGTGCTATGCGTTTCCGCTCGCTCCGCTACGCTCCGCTCGCTGAAGAAAATAACAAAACCCCAGTCAATCCAACTCGCTAAAATTAATAGAATTCTATTAATTTTAGCGAGTTGGATTGACTGGGGTTTTGTTATTTTCTTGAGCGAGCGGGGCGTAGCGGAGCGAGCGGAAACGCATAGCACGTATGCCCTTAAGCGACAGGCGACGACGGGTGAGGATGCCCTTAAAATTAACAATATCTTTGAATAAATGGTTTCTGAACATTTCAAATGAGAGTTCTCTGTTTCCCAATGTTACATATCTGCGCATGCGCGTGTTTACAAATACGCTGATGCCTAGTTTTATAACCTTCCTAACTTTAGTGCTTAATATTATAGTCTATTAATTTTAGCGAGTTGGATTGACTGGGGTTTTTTTATCTTTTTGAGCGAGCGGAGCGAGCGGAAACGCACAGCACGTATGCCTTAAAGTCGTAATTTATGCCTTAAAGTTATCACAAATTTAGTTGTTTACATTAGCTCTCATAACCTGCACAACAGTGAACTTAAGTGCTTAATAACTTCTTTCCTAGTTAAATCCGACGTTTTTTTTTATCGTATTCGTGTTTAGTGCATCAAAATACGTTATTGTGCAAAGTTTGAAAGAAATCGGTTTTGAGGGCTGGAAACTGCATTTTTACCATATCTTCTCGGTAGGAATTTTCGTCTTATTACCGATCAACGTTCAGTGTCATTCATGTTTGACAGTAATAAACAAGGAAAAATAAAGAATGAAAAAATAATGAGGTGGAGACTGGAACTTTCAAATTATAAATATGAAATAATATACAGACCAGGCAATGAGAACAAAACTGCGGATACATTATCACGAATTTGTTCTTCCATAGAAACTTCTTTCCCAAAGTTGAGAAATCTGCATGAAGTTTTGTGCCATCCAGGAGAAACAAGACTATATCATTGGGTTCGTTGTAAAAATCTCCCTTACTCATTGGAAGAAATACGAAAAGTCATATCAGGATGTCGTATTTGTTCTGAAGTAAAATCAAGATTCCGCAAATTCGAAGGAACTCTTATCAAAGCTACACAACCGTTCGAAAGGATCGTGATGGATTTTAAAGGCCCTTTGCCGACATCTACAAGAAATCGTTACCTCCTAATAATTGTCGATGAGTATTCACGTTTTCCTTTTGCTTTTCCATGTCATGATATGTCATCCAATACAGTAATCTCGAAGCTTAAAGAACTTTTCTCAATTTTTGGCACACCTGCTTACGTGCACACTGACAGAGGTTCAAGTTTTCTTTCTCAAGAACTCAAATCATTTTTAACTGACATTGGTGTTGCTACAAGTCGAACGACTGCATACAATCCTCAAGGAAATGGACAATGTGAACGCTATGTTGGGATAGTTTGGAAAACTATTGAGCTGGCAGCAAGAAATCAAAATAGTGATATTTCTAGATGGGAGGAGGTTTGTAATCAGGCATTACATTCAATTCGTTCACTCCTCTGCACATCAACAAATACAACACCCCATGAACGTATGTTTAATTTCTCTCGCCGGTCCAGTGTGGGAGTCGGTATGCCAACGTGGCTCATGACCCCTGGTCCAGTCCTTATGAGAAGACATATTCGCTCAAAATATGACCCTCATGTCGATGAAGTATATTTATTGGAAGGGAACCCAGAATATTCATATGTTAGATTGCCTGACGGAAGGGAGACTACTGTGTCTACTAGACACCTTGCACCAATAGGCGAGACAGAAAGTATTCCCGAAAATCACTGCAACCATGAACAAATTGAAACATCAATTCGTGACATGGATGTCACAGGTCACCCAAAACCTTCCCCACAAAAAGACGCTCTTAAAGAAAATAAAAGTGTCTCTGAGAGAGTACCAGACGTGCCAAACACAACTGAATTCAATCCTCAACATCAACCAAATTTAGCAGTTCATCAATCATTAAGAAGAAGTACCCGTGAACGGCATCCCCCCGCATACTTGAAAGACTTCACTACCTAGGAGGGATGAATGTTATAATATTTGTAACAGCTGTTTTATATTTCATTGTTTACAGCTGTTTTATATTTCATTGTTTACTTTTGTTTATTCTATTCATTCAGTCTAATATGTAGTATTATTCTAAGTTCAATAAAGCCTAGTTTCAGGTTATTCTTTTCTCTTCTATAACAGTGGTCACACTTTTTAAAAATCCAAGGAATTTTTCCAGCAAGCCCACAGATAAAAACTCAACCTACTGCAGGCGGCACTCGAACCCGCAACTATATGGTTGGAATCAAAGGTAAAAATGCAGTTTCACGCCCTCCATACCGTTTTCTTTCAAATTTTTCACAATAACGTATTTTGATGCACTAAACACGAATACGATAAAAAAAAAACAAAAAAAAAACGTCGGATTTAACTAGGAAAGAAGTTATTAAGCACTTAAGTTCACTGTTATGCAGGTTATGAGAGCTAATGTAAACAACTAAATTTGTGACGACTTTAAGGCATACATGCTATGCGTTTCCGCTCGCTACGCTCGCTCAAGAAGATAACAAAACCCCAGTCAATCCAACTCGCTACAATTAATAGAATATAATATTAAGCTCTCATAACCTGCATAACAGTGAACTTTAGTGCTTTATTAACATTTAAAGTAAGAGTTCTTTGTTTGCCAATCTTACATCCCTGCGCATGCGCATGTTTACAAATACGTTATTTACGTCAGCTTTCATAACTCGCATAACAGTGAACTATAGTGCTTCATAATTTCTTTCCTAGTTCAGAGCGAGTTTTTTTTTTTTTTTTTTTTTTTTTTTTTTTTTTTTTTTTTTTTTTTTTTTTTTTTTTTTTTTTAACGGATTCGTGTTTAGTGCATCAAAATACGTATTATATAAATGTCTGGAAGTTGGATCTGTTTTTTTTAATTTTGTCAGTTCAATGTCAATTTTCAGATTTCTAACCGTCCACGGTATGTAAGTCGAGTCAGGTTTTTGTAGAGGTTTAAGATGTTGTAGATGAGAGTTATGAGTGTAGGTTAGGAATCTCACATGTAGGGGGCGTTGTCTATTTGTATGGCGTTGATAAAGTTCTAAATAATCTTGATGTATAGAATTTGGAGTACATGGGCTATTGAGGAACTTACTTTTTAAAACGAATTTGATGCAGTTCAACATACGTCTGAGCTCCAATGGTGGTTCTCCACTCTCAGCAAAGAGACTTAGGGTTGGGCTTGACCTAAATGCACCAATTGCAAGACGTATACCTGTTGTATGTATTGGGTCCAGTATTTTCAGTGTGCTGGTTCTGGCAGACGAATATACTACACTCCCATAGTCCAGTAGAGACCTGGTATATGCTCGGTAGAGTGTAAGCATTAGACGTCTGTCCGCTCCCCATTTAGTGTTACCAAGAATCCTTAATAGGTACAAAGACTTCTTACATCTATTAACGAGTTCCTTTAGATGAGGCACCCAGGTGAGTCGGTAGTCGAATATAAGTCCTAGAAATCGTAGTGTGTTTGTAGGTGTGATTGCTTCATTTCGTAAGTATAAGTCAATTGTTGGTACTCGTCTCTTTCTTGTAAAAATTGTGTAGTGTGTTTTTGTTGTTGAGAAATGTAGTCCGTTAGTAACGCTCCAGTTTTCAAGACTTGCTATGTTTTGTTGAATTAATTCTTTGGCATAGTCCTGATTTCTTGCTTTAATATATATAAGCAAATCATCAACGTAGAGTCAGTAACGCACGGGAAGAGAGATATGTTCTCGTACGGTGTCCATAGCTATTTTAAAGAATGTTGTGCTAAGTACGCTTCCCTGTGGGACGCCATTTTCTTGCAGGAATTCATCAGACAACGTATTACCGATTTTCACTCTGAATGTTCTATTCGATAGAAAATTGATTACGAAGTTCAAGAAGTTTCCATGAATATTCCATTCAGATAATTTTGAAACGATAGTCCTACGCCACACTGTGTCGTAAGCTTTTTCAATATCAAAGGATACGGCTAGTATTGATTCTTTTTTGACAAAAGCATTTAATATTTCGCTTTCTAACATTACAATGTGGTCCATGGTTGAGTGATTTTGCCTGAATCCACACTGATAGTTAGACAGAAGTTGATTCTTTTCAAGAAACCATAGTTGCCTTTTATTCAGTATTCTTTCGAATAGCTTACAGACACAGTTTGTGAGTGCTATCGGCCGATAATTGTTGCACAGCGTTTGATCTTTATTAGGTTTTAGGAGAGGCGCAATTATTGACTCATTCCAGTTTTCTGGATATATTCCCGAGATATATGCTTTATTAAACAAATTCAATAGGACAGATAGACCTGCTGTTGGTAGATTTTTTAACATCCTATACCAAACACCATCGCTACCCGGGGCTGTATACTTAATGCGAGATAGAACGAGTACTAATTCTTCCATCGTGAAAGGTTCATTGAGTGGGTGCACTTGATGGGCTATTATGTTAAGTGGGATTCTTTCAAGGTAGTTTTTGTAGGATAAGGATTCATTCGAAAGTTTAGAATTTCCAGAAATACTAGTAAAGAAAGTAATCTAATGACATGCATTGGACATGATACTAATACCTTACCTGTAGTAATAAGTTCTAACTGGTGAACTCCGCAAGCAAAAAGACTTGTGACCTCTATGTTAAAACCTATATGTAAGTTGACTGGAACCTATTTGATTACTGGCTTGTTTTTCTTATCAATGTGTGATAAGAATATGGTCAAATATTGTTATCTAAAATGTTTCTGTTTTTATTTTTTGAACGACTCAGTGAATATTAATTTCTTAAAAGATGCAAAAAGGACAATTTAAGATTCCTCTGATTCAGCAAGATGTAAGTCATGAAGAAACTGCTCTACAACTTGCTTTAGCTCTTGATTCTTTGGAAGCAATCGTTGAATCAGTTTTCACCAGCATTGAAGATGGGTTGAATAAGGAGCGTTCGCGACTTCAAGATTTACAGAGACGTTGTCAGAATGCTAAAGAGAAAGTTCAAAGAATTAAGGGCATAACAAAGTCAATTACTGTGTATTCTAGTGCCAAATATCCCGTTCCCCCCCAAAATTTGTTTTTTGAAGATTTAAAGTTAAAAGAACCTGTTATTAAAGAACCTCAAATTACAATTAAACACACTCCACTCCCTCCTAACAAATTCTCTTTAAAAGAAAAGATGAAATTTTATCATGTAAAAGATAGTACACAGCTTCTTCGCAAGAATGAAGAAGTAACACCTTTTGAAGGCCTTGGTGCAATACCTGATAGTTTAAAGAGTATTTGTTCTTTACTTCTTTTTAATACTTCCGAAAATATATATGAAAATTATAAAATTATTGATCCTCTCGCAGCACCCAAACAATCGAATATAGTCATTAGGCAAGAAATTAAACCAGAATTAGAACCGGCACCTGCATCACTTATTTCTACCGAGCCACTTGGACTAAGAAATATACCAAGCTATTTCTACAGTCCCATTTCACAGGATGCTCCTGAAATCGAAGTGCCCCTGGACCTTCCTCATCTTCCTGGAATAGCTGGAGATTTGAGATATGATGAAAATGTCGATATTCAAAGACTAATAAAAGAACAAATTCCTGAAAACACTCGCCCTGAAATCACTGAAGACAAAATAACTTTAGTGCAAGAGCTTCCTAAACTAGAAGAGAGTACACCCACTCAGGCAATGTTACCTCCTCCGCCGCCTCCTCCACCACCACCACCACCTCCGATTCCTGAGGCAGAATCTACATCCATGGTGGATACGCACAAACGACATACCCAAAAAATGAAATTAACAATGGTGTCAGAACCAGATTCTTCGTCGAAACAAACTTCACAACCGCCGCCTCCACCTCCACCGGCAGAGCCCGATTTACGAGCCAATCTAATGGCAGCTATAAGGCAAGCAGGAGGTAAAACAAAACTCAAGGCAGTTTCTACAGAACAAAAAAGTGTTTCTAAAAAGACTGGAGCATTGAGTCTCATGGAAGACCTCCACGATAAACTCTTGATGAGAAGAAAAGGAATTCTTGGTAAATCTGATGCAACGGAAGGAAATATCCTGGAGCACGTGGCAACACTGATTCCTCCACCACCTGTGAAGCAACAAGAATCTGATGAAGAAGAGGATCCAGAATGGGACGACTAATAATTCATTGTTACAATCCTTTTAAGCAGATAAGGTATTTTCTATGATTTTAATAGCTACTTTTTTTTTTTTTTTTACGGCGCATCGACATAATTTAATAGCTACTATTAGTAGCCTACTTGATGGCTAATTTATAATTTTATTATCCATTTATAGTTTAATCCCAACTCTCAAGAGATCTATCCCTGATATTATTTTCAAAATATATTCAGAAAAAATAACATTCAAATTATTCAGTGTAATAGTTTCATCAGAGTAATGGGGTAAATATTTTATTTTCTAAAGACGACATTTTTACTATTGGGGTTGGACCACTTGTGATGGATCATCATAGTAAATAACGTAAAAGAAAACTGGTCATACCAATCTCCAATGAGTACTTTTTTATTGACATAGTACTTTCGAGGTCACGACCTCATCCTCAGTGCCAACAATCCCCTAATTAATCAACAACAGCAAATAACATTAAAATATCTTAGAGTACTCAAATTATAGAAGATTGTCAAGAATTAAAAATACTTAACAACAGTTTAACTGTTTTTAATTGATCACTATCTGTCTGACTACTCAAAGGTGTTCTTATAATATTTATAGTTGTTGACCATTTTGATGGTTGATAACGGAGCACTGAGGATGAGGTTATGACCTCACAAGAACTATGAGAATAAAAAATACCAACAGCGAAGGTTTTTATGGCCAGGGTTCTTTATTCTAATTAATTAAAATCGAAATTTGTTGAACTTGTCTTTGTACGCTCAATAATATTGTCGATACTTATTAATAAGGTCCTCAATTTTTTTTATTATTATTCAAAGTTATTCTTTGTATTTTTCAAGACACTTTATTAACCTTATACGTTAAAATTGTTCTTAAGTGATTTTTCTTAATGTTTGAATTTGGTGTGTTGTAAACAGTGTTGGGCAAAACTTATTCAGAATAATGAATAAATAATAAATGTATTATTTTATTCATGAAGGTAGAATAACTACTTTTATTCATTATTCTGTGAATGACATTTATATTTTATTTAAAAATTATTCGAATAATCAATCAGAATAAACATATATTTATATATATATATATATATATATATATATATATATATATATATATATATATATATATATTTGAGGTGGATTTATTCAATAAACCAACTGGAAATAAAGAACAACGAATGATGAATAACAAATGATTTTGTGAATAATTCATGATGTACCATGTGATTGATGAACAATTTAGTGAATTATTCATCATTCACTAAAAATTTATTTGAATGAGCATTCGAATAATAATTTATTTAATAATGCCCAATACTGGTTGTAGGTCTGTTTAACCTTGTAGAGAGAAAAAATTGGGTATATGTTACTGATATTTTGTTATTTAATAAAAGGTAAGTGTTAGTTCCAAATAAAAAAATCAGGATTATTAGTTCGAATGAAGAAGATAGTTTACTGAAACATGAATAAGAAACTGAAATAGTAAATTTGTTTTGTTTTTTCCCATATAAATATTTAAGGCGAATGTTCTCATTTCAGTTGCATGGAAACTTGTTTAGCAACTTACCATAAAGGAATAGAATTAAACTTGAAAATTGGTGGTGTTATTATATTTTACTATTCATTTCTTGCTTCACACCAGATTCTACCTGAAGTTCATGCATTTGAAATAGGCCATTCTTTATAGGAATATTACCATATTCTTTTTTTTTTTTTTTTTTTTTTTTTTTTTTTACGGCGCATCGACATAATTCTTGGCCATTAGCGCCGAGATCCAAGGTGCAACCAGGAATTTTCTCAGCGATCCCTGAGATGAGAAAATTTCTGGCACCGGTGGGGATCGAACCCACCATCTCCTGCTTATGAATCTAGCGCGCTAGCCACTAGACCACGGGAGACTCCACCATATTCTTATTGCCAAATTATAAGCTAACAATTTTTAATTGATAATTGAACAGTTTTGTACATTTGTGGAGTTGGAAAGCGGTTGAGTTATTCGAACAAAATGTGTGCTTTGCAGGAGGCAATTAATTTTTTAATTTTAATTAATGAGGTGATCTTTTGGACATTAGTTTATCATCCCATCTAAATGCTGAAGACAAAACAATTAAATGATGATCTATTTTATTAAAATTTGATCTTTTTAACGTAATACAGTAGTTAGCCCTTTCTTTGCTGACGAATGAAGCGACTCTTAGCACCCAGTAAGCCGATGCTTATCCGTCTAGCTTACCCCATTCGCTCGCCAATCTCTCCTCATCTCGACCTCACTACCGTTCGACTCTTTCCACTCTCTCAGCATCCTCTTGTTATATATTCGGAATTATTAACTTATCATTTCAAATATCTTTTAAATTTGTAATATTATACTAAACTAAAAGACATTTTCTATCATGGAAAAGAAAATTACTCAGATAAGAAATGGTGATATAATTACTTGTAATAATGTATAGTATATAATAATATAGGGAGGATATTTATACCGACCGTACTAAAGAAGATCCAAATTGTGACTGAATGATATAAACAGCAACAATACGGCTGGAGAGACAAATCTGAGTAGGACCCTACAAATAGGCGGCGAGGTGAGCCAGCACCAACAATTGCCTAAAAAACCTCCAACAATTGCTGTAACAATGCCAATTGTAGGACTTTACATTTTTTTTTTTTTTTTTTTTTTTTTTTATAGATAATAAAAGACTTGCACAATGTTTAATTTCAATTAATATATGAAGAAAATCTGATAAGGTCCCACTGATTTTATACGAGTTAATAGCACTAGGCCGGAGAAGCCACTGTCAGTGCCCCTAATGCTCCACACGAGTTATCTCGTGTGGAGTATCTGGAGCCCTGCTAGTCGAACACGATTTAACTCGTTCTGAGCAACGAAAGGGCTAAATAGAATGTACATAATTTAGTTAATTAAAGTGTACACAATTTCAATATTTAAGTCTGCTTGAAAAAATCTGAATATGAATAAAGTAAAATGAAAATATAATGGATAATTGAAATGTAAATGCTACAGAAAAGGAATCAAACAGAGAAAGGGAGTTGGGGAGGAAAATAGAATTGTGTCGCCATACAAAAACGGCGACAATTACGAATGAGTGGAAGTCCCGGGATTATGTTAGACTCTGCTAAAACTAAATTTCACACACGGTTTCAAAATTCATGACTTTTTCGTTCCCTATTTTCAATTTTGTGCAGTAGACACCCTGGTGCAGGATGTGTGAAGTCCTGTACTCCGTCCTGGGGACCCTGAACTTAAGAAAATTTCATGGACATTTTTAATTCATTGCCAACATCAAATTCCCTAGGCATAAGAAATGCGAGGAAAAAATAAACTAAATAAAAGTGCCAAACTTCCAGAACTGCAGAAACTCCATAAATATTGCTTTTGATTTAATATGTTAGAACAATTGTGCCAAATTGAAAGGCAAACAGAGAGGGATGCAATAAGTGTTGAATACACAATTAGAATGTGAGAAATATACTTGGCTGTGGACCGGTAGGGGAAGGTAGAGGCGCCTCTAGCCAATGCCGGCCTTGCTGGGTTGCCACTCCTCCCTCTCCTATGCAGAACAGGGGCTGGGAGGGTTGTAGAACTGGCAATGTCAAGCCCCCTCTATGCTTTCCCCCAGTGACAAGTTATATCTCACACACTAGAGGCCTTATTTAATTAGATAAATTGTGTTTAAAATAAACAAAATACAAAGTGGTATTGCAGAAGCTAAGTTATTACTGAATATAATGCTGTTTTATTTTTTTTTGTAATTATTCATTTATTTTTTACTCTATTACATGAATTATTCAGTATTATTATTACTATTATAACATTGAATATGGTGCAATTACTTGTAAGTCCATTGCTCTCTTTTGAAAACGATCAAGAAATAAAGGATAATATATTTATGCAAAGGTTTTACTATAGTTTTTATACTTACTGTTAATTATTCTATAGATATCGCTATTCTAAAGACTTATAAGTTGTTTTTATACTTTCATACATACTATATTTTATTATACATTCCTAATATTTTATGACTGTTATGTACATATGTTTGTATATTTTTTATTTAATGTACTTGTTAAATATATTTTTGAAATGAAGTTTTTATGATTTGTTTCCTCCTTTGTCCTATCATTAACTTTCATATGAAGCTTTTGGGAGAGGAGATCGTTCACCGTTGGGAGTGCGAAGGTAGATTTGGAAAATGTGTTTTATTTTTTGCCGACATTTCGGCTCGTAATTCAAGCCTTCATTAGGGCTTTAAAACAAGGACAGTGTTAATACTAATTTATATACAGAAGAAAACACAACAAAATAAAAGTCCGACTCGTAGGAACTGTGTCATCTTAGTGCGGTTTCATTCTTATCCCTTGTCCGATTAGTTAAGGAATAGGAGAAGGTATTGGTAGGTGTTGATCATTCCTTGGGGAGGGAGGAACCGCGATAAAATTAAACCCTTTTTAGTAGGCTGGCTGAACCCAATCCTAATGCTTTGATAATACATTTTGAAAATTCGGCGTACAGTAAGTTAGGTTTAATCTTAGCCCTTTCATTACTGACGAATGAAATGACTTGCAGCGCCCAGTACGCTCGATGCTTATGCGTTCAACTCCCCCCGTACGATCGCCAATCTCTCCTCATCTCTACCTCACTATCGTTCAACTATTTCGTCTTACTCAGCATCCTCTTGTTATATATTTGTAATTATTAACATATAATGTCAAATGTCCTTTCAGTCCAGTCAACAAACAGTTATAGATGGAAATTTTTGACTTCGTAACTTTGTTTGGGATGGATAGGAGGTCCCATTTTTCGGGTTTTCACTTATATCTCGGAAACCCTGCGTCCTAGCGACATGACTATTCTATAACAAATGAAAGCTGATTAAATTTCCTACAAGTTCTAATCAATAAAGTTTTTCGAGATATCTTTAGTTTTCGAAATATCCGCTCTTGAAAGTCTGTCATTTTGGGGAAAAACAGTTTTGCCGCATATTTTTCCCCCATTTTACGTAGGAAATTTAATCAGCTTTCATTTGTTATTGAATAGTCATGTCGCTAGGACGCAGGGTTTCCGAGATATAAGTGAAAACCCGAAAAATGGGACCTTCTAAACCCCCCTCCTCCCCCTGGCACAAAGGCTACGGGCGAGGACTTTTAATATGTTGACCTCCTAACTAGCTGAAACAAAGTTATGAAGTTAAAAATTGTCTTCCAAAAAGTTCCACCTGTTTTAAGCATTCGTTGCCTGGACTGTCTATATTTGTAATTTTATTCTAAACTAAAATAAATTTTCTATTATGGAAATGAATCCGAAGAAATATTTCCAAAATCTTCGTCTGTGTTCTCCTGGAGCACTTGCCTTATCTCTTCTTTGTCAGACCGAAAGCGAGGTACATTGTCACTCATATCTAAGGATGCTATTTATACCGACCGTACTAAACAAGATCCACATTGTGACTGAAAAATATAAGCAGCAACAATACGGCTGAAGAGAAAAATCTCAGTATGACATGACCCTACCCTGCAAATAGGCGGCCAAGCACACCAGCTTCAACCTCCAACAATTATCCATAACAATGTTGATTGTAGGACTTTATATTTTTTTTTTTTTTTTTTAATAGATATTAATATACTTGCACAATGCATAAATTCAATTAATATACGAATAAGATTTGATGAAATCGAAAATTATTTATTTGAAGAATTGGGTGAAGCTCTATTCGTAAATAATAAAATCAACACAGCTAGCAATTAAAAGATAATTCAGATATAAAGATTTCGTTACATTAACCTTAAGAGAAAAATTATTAGTCATTACAGATTCTAAAAATGCACAGAAAATGTAATGTATTATTTTATTATGAGAAGCTACATTCAAGGCTATTACGTGCCACGAGTTAACTCGTGTGGAGCATGAGGGGTACTGACAGTGGACCACGAGTTAACTCATGTGGAGCATGAGGGGTACTGACAGTGGACCACGAGTTAACTCGTGTGGAGCATGAGGGGTACTGACAGTGGACCACGAGTTAACTCGTGTGGAGCATGAGGGGTACTGACAGTGGACCACGAGTTAACTCGTGTGGAGCATGAGGGGTACTGACAGTGGACCACGAGTTAACTCGTGTGGAGCATGAGGGGTACTGACAGTGGACCACGAGTTAACTCGTGTGGAGCATGAGGGGTACTGACAGTGGACCACGAGTTAACTCGTGTGGAGCATGAGGGGTACTGACAGTGGACCACGAGTTAACTCGTGTGGAGCATGAGGGGTACTGACAGTGGACCACGAGTTAACTCGTGTGGAGCATGAGGGGTACTGACAGTGGACCACGAGTTAACTCGTGTGGAGCATGAGGGGTACTGACAGTGGACCACGAGTTAACTCGTGTGGAGCATGAGGGGTACTGACAGTGGACCACGAGTTAACTCGTGTGGAGCGTCTGGGGTACTGCAAGTCGAACACGAGTTAATTCGTTCAGAGCAACGAAAGGGTTAAATCTCAGTTAGTAATGCCAAGTTTGTTTATGTTTTTTGAAGATTGGAAACCTCTTTCTACAAGGTACGAGAATGGAAAAGTTCGACTCACAAGAACAGCGTCATCTTAGCGCAGTTCCATGAATATAGACTAGTGCCATTAGTAAAGGAATAAAAGTACTTCTTGGTAGGTTTTGATCATTCCTTAAACATATAAAATAAAATCTCATGTGAAGATTTAAGGCGCCACAACAGGAAACTGATAGTATCCTAAGTGGAAATAGCTCCCCGCCTTCTCAAAGTTCGCTCAACACTGTTACCAATACGTTTCTATAGCCCGTTCAGTTAGATGGAATAGTTCAAGTCCCAAATGCGCAAAATTTTGAGGGAAATATTCCCGATGGTTCCGCCATTTGCATTACTATTTCAATGAACAACACGCTCCATGGAACTCAATAAAAACTGATCATGTTTCGTTTAGGACCAGGATGGATTTAAGAGGTCAGGCAAGGGAGATAATGTTTATCAATATTTAGCCAAAGTTAAGGCTGAAAACAATTTAAACTATAGCCTGTTCAAATAGATGGAGGGAATGGACGGGCCTATGTTCTCGAGAAGAAGCGGGATGAAATCCCTTTTACAGCCTCATCAGTATAAAACCGTTACCCCAGTTGCTTCGCTTGTGGAATTGAAAACATTATAGCTTAAATTGTTTTCAGCCTTAGCTCTGGCTAAGTATTGATAAACATTATACACATTATCTCCCTTGCCTGGCCTCTTAAAGCCTTTCCTTCTCCTAAGCGAGACATAATCAGTTTTTATAGTGATTCACTTAAGTGTATGATCATTAAAAGGTTTTGCAAATCGCGGAACAGAAGGGAGAGGGCAGGGAGAAATTCCCGTCCAGATATGCTATAACTCCTAGGTTTATCTGGTCAGGCAATAATTTTCTTGCCTTGTTTTACTAAAATACTCATTTTACTGTTAAATGTAATTTATAACAAAAATCAACCAATAAAAAGTAAGTTAAACAGAGACATAAACCCATAAAAAGAACAAAACTAACACTTTCGAAGTTTTTAAGCATTTATTTTTCCGATTGACATCGCCCCATCAAAAATTGCCGGAGAACCTACTTGGTAGAGAATTTAGTAAGCTTTCAAAAGGCCACCTTCCACGATTTTCTAAAATATCATGAAAATTTACGAAGATCCCAAAACTTTTCATGTCTATTAATAACATATTTTTTGTTCGAGTACTTCCTTAACTCTAAATGTAACCGAAATTTAAACATCTTAGTTTAGATGAATTACAAACATGTAGAAAATATTTCAATTGAATGCAACAATTGTAAGTAACCAAACTTAAAAACTAATATTATCCACTTTTCTCATGTAAAATTTTCTAGTCGGCATTGTGGATTGCATCATAAAGTTAACCTCATAAGCGTGTTTCCTCCCTATGGAGGAAACGCGCTAAAACCAATTAATAATTTTCTCGTGAAAGTCCATAATTTGGGATGGGTTGTGGGTTCGATTCCCACTATCTGGTGGTGGCTTTTCTTTAGAAAAAGGAAAAGGCATCAGCCCTATCCTGGCTAGGAAAGGGTGGTAACCTATAGATAACCCATCCTAAAATTCGTAGTCAATAATAATGGACGTTAAAATTTAAATGAATAAATAATATGGGATGTATTCATCCCATATTAGGGACTGTCACAGTTATATCATTTTGAAGCCGAAGAGCTGATATCCAGATTTATACTTTACCCCTTAAGTTCTTCGTTAATCACAGACTGCTTAAATAAGACCTAATATTGCCGACGCCCGTTTACATATAACGGAACCCTAATTCATTTTTTCACTCCTTGTAGGTCGTCATCGATCCTTAGGGGTCGATATGTCTTACTGCTTAAACTATTTCCTTCAACATGTAGAATAATTGGGATAAATCCTTGACTATTATATTTCTTGTAATAAGGTAAGAATAAAAGAATTGTATATTATCATGGACAAAGGGATAACACAATAAATACAAGTGCTTTTGATAACTTTTATAATATAATAAAATATATAAAATTAAAATAAATATGTGGCACAGATAAAATCATTTTTTTCAAAAAATGAATTATAATTCAGTTACTCCAAAGTGAAGTCGAGAGGCAAGTCACAGCCAGTGTAAAAACTATTTTTAACACAATGCCTTAGAACACTTCTCCAATGCATGTCTAAATACAGTAAATGAGGATTACCTGAAAAAAGAGATAAAAGATGTTTTTATCTATAAAGTTAAAAGCGACATCAAATTTAAGTATATGTTTTATGAATAAATTTGATCAAATTTAATTCAAAATAGGCTAATAGATTGGATCTGTGCTGATTTTACCAGGTTTATTTGAGGTCACCTTCAGATCAACTAATACTTAGGCAAAATAAATGTGTTGTCATTCCTAATAAATAAAATATATAGAATTTAAAATTTAATTTAGACCATTTTCAATCTGAAAAAAATATTTTTCTACATCCTTATGTTAACCTTATCTCTACTGATGACTGCTGCAGCAGTTGAGAGCGGCTGGGTCCTGTGTATCGTTGACTTGTGTACAAGTCAGATGAAAGACGAGACCCACGCACCTTTGAGTTGTACAGCAGTTGAGAAATCTCTTGCATTCTTTCTTTTCTCATTTCTCGACTTTAGAGCTATCTAGTGTTAGGTAAGCGTACTTCTAGGATTCCTGTGTTTCACTAGAGGGTATTTGAATGAAGTTTTTGGCCGTATCAGTTAATCAGAAGTAAATAAAAAAAAAAAGTCTTTAACTCCGCCGGAGTTGCATCCATAGTCACGGATTAGGGAGGATATGAAACTTATTGGCTTTAGTTATTAATAATATATTTCATTAGTTTATTATTATTACACAAAAACTTCTTTTTGGTAACTTATTAAGGAAAAAATTAATTTGCTAATGATTTTACCTTTATTTCTCTACTTTTCTCGATCTAAATTCTTGAGTACTAATCATTTAAATAAAAAAAAAAAAAAAAACATATGTACCTAAAATAATAAGTATGGCTCTGGCCCTAGAGAGAGCTACATTAAGCCGTCGAGCATTTGCAACAAAACCAAGAGCTCGCTGCATATCGTAACTAATAAGCTCTGGACTGCTTCGGACAACACTAACTATTATAGCCATCTTCTCCTGTCCTTGGAATTCCTCGACAGAGCCCACTTTAGGAGGTTCCACATTTACTTTTTCCAGCATGAAGCGAATTTTGTTTGACTAGAATCAAAAATAAATGGAATGATAGTCATCAACAAATTCTTAATTCTTAAATAGAAAGAACAGTTCTAATACAGGTTTTAAAAACTGAAAAATAAATAAGTAATTGTAAGTGCTATAATTACTTACATCCAAATAATTAAAAAGTGTTTGTCTGTACATTGAACATATTCAACACATTTCCTATACTGAAAACGTTTTTAGCGTTAACTTTAAATAATCGGCGCTAAGTTGATGCACCATTAAAAACAAAAAAAAAACTTTAAATAATTAAAAATTGTTTGTCTGTACATTGAAAATATTCAACACATTTCCTATAACGAAAACGTTTTTAGCGTTAACTTTGGCTAAGTATTGATAAACATTAGACAAACGCTATCTCGCTTGATTGACCTCTCAAAGCTTCTCTAGTTCTAAATGGCACATAATCAGTTTTACAGCTTCACGTAGTGTGTTGCTCATTAGCACACAATTAACAGCAGACAAAACAATTTCTAAGATACAGCTCAAAATAAAACTTACCTGAAGTTGATAGGGAGTTATAATTCCCACTTGTTCAGGCTTCAGACCAGCCCTGTAGAGCGTGTTTAAATAAACAAATGCTTGGTAAACTTCTTGTGGATTGTACCAAGAGTGAGATTCTGTTTCTTGAAGATTTGTTCCACGGACACCATGGAACAGAAGTGCGGGAGCAACTGGCCTCTTCGTTTTAAATGGAAGGAGGGGACCCAAAGCTCGCAAGTAAACAGCTTCTTCACTAGTTTCCTCAGAAATCTAATAGAGAATGAGAAAAATGGCATCTGTTTGGTAAAAATAATTAAAAACATAATGCACACTCATTAATTTATACATGGTGTCTACTACTTTTTTGAAAGCCAATGTCAGGACTTTTTCGTGATTTGAAAAGCAAATTTCATGCCCATTAAACAGAAAATAATTTCACTTAAAAAGAAAAAGCCTTAACTATTAGATTATAAATTTTGGAGGCCAGGTGGCTGCTCTTCTTTAAAAAAAGAAAGGGGATCAGCCCTAACCTAACTAGAAAAGGGTGATAACCTATAGATAACCTGTCCTAAAATTCGTAGTCAATAATAAATGGACATTCACATTTAAATAAATAAATAAAATAATAATTTTACATACATTTAAAACAATTAATAAAACTGTATAAAATGTACAAAAGGATAGTTACATTAATTTTAAAAGAGGAGAAATGATGATTCTAAAAATTTTAGAATGATTATGGAATTAGCAGCCTCAAAAATATTGAACGATGGTAGCAGAATTCAAAATATTGCTATCTAAATATTTATTGTCATTGTACAGAATTTCAATATTTAAGTCTGCATATATCGTCGATACAAATGCAAAGTGTCGAATGTGAAAAACACACATTTTTCATATTCAATCTATATTGATTGCTGATGGACGGCAAAATCTCGAATCTAAGTTCACTCCTTCAAAGGGAAAGTAACCACTGTCAAAAGGGCGAATCTGCCGACTATTTTACTATCCAAAAGCAAAGTAATGAATAAAAATTGTTTCACTCTGAAACGTAGTAATTTTCACATTCGATACTTTGCATTTGTAACGATGATATGTATATAATGTATAATTGATGTGTAAATGCAACAACAAAGATATCTAACAGAGAAAATTGCAACAATTATGAATGGGCGGAAGTCCGTGGATTACGTTAAACTCCGGTAAAACAGAAATTTTGTGACGTGGTTTCAAAATTCATGACTTGTTTGTGCTCTACTTTCAATTTTGTGACATTTTCATGATTTTCGGACTGTAGACACCCTGTTATAGCATAGCACCATTTGAGATTAATAATGACTCAAAGTACACAACCGGCGGCAGAGAAGGAAGATCTTCAGAAGAAATGAAGAACGTCAATTTCTTCACAAAAAGTTTTATTTTATATTCTAAGCGCTTCAAGCAGAGGGGGCGGAACATTAAAACATATACTTTTTATGATTTTTATATAGGCCTTTTGAAAGACATTTTTTGAGATATAAGCCAAAGGATTTTTTCTCTTTGTTTTTTCATCTTGCATCGTCACCATAAGTCTGGTATTTTTTATTTTTTTTTTTTTTTTTGCTTTTAGCGCGGTTCCTCCCTCCCTCCATATTTTTATTTTGGAACTGCCAAAAACTAACTGCAACTTTTACCTCTGATATTTTTTATTAATTCACTCACTGTATAGGCCCACTTACATGTATTTCACTGATTGACATATTTAAAAAGATATACCTAAAATTAAAAAAAAAAAAAAAAACAATATTGTTCTGTAATACTTACATTTGGAATGAGGTCATTGTCATAGAATAGCATGCTCGGAAGGCGCAGAATAGTAGGAAGAGATCGATAATTGTTCACTAATTTTGTAACAAGTCGTGGGTCGTATCCTGAGCTATCCGGAAATCCATTTGGATCACGTGTATAGGGAAACCTATGGGAAAAAAGAATTATTAAACTATTGTCGTGATTATTTTGATATACATTTTAAAATACTTTTTTTTCGCTCAATCCTTTTTAATCCACAAATCTTCTAAAAATGTTATCATTATTAACTCTGCATAAAATAAAGAAATAAATAAATTTAAATATGAGGTGAATTCATACATTTAAACTAACTATACACACACGCACGCACGCACACACACATACACACACATATAAAGATGGGAAAATAGGCCTTGGCTGTTGCTTCAAGTATATAAATTATAAATAAGTTGTTACTGAAAAGTTAAGTTACCAAAAATGTTGTGCAAAATAAGTACCGAAAATCTTGAAGTCAAAAAATCAGTTTATTGTTGCTTCATCGACATTTTTGGACAGTTTCGAAAAGGATGGTGACTCACTACTTGGTCGGATTATTACAGGAGACTTGGGCGAAACACGTCAAATGTGAAATCAAATTGCAGTTTATGGAATGGGGGCACACAAATTCCCCTAAAACACCAAGGAAGTGCATGCAAATGTTATCTGCAAGAAAGCTCATTGGGACTGGTTTTTGGGACAGGAAAGAAGTCCTTCATGTTGATTTTTTAGAACCTGGCACGACAATAAACTCGTGTAATATAAATGTATATGCACAAACGTAAGAACACACCTGTTTAACAACCTTGCAAGAAGAGAATCTTGTAACCCACATCGAGAAGCTAATCGTGAAGTTACTACTGGACCAAGTTGCAGTGGATCTCCAGCTAACACCACTTGCCCATACTCCATATGAAGGAAAACTGGAACCAAAATTTAAAAAAATAATATTTATGATTTTTCCCATTTAATATGTGATTTTTTAGAGAAGTGCTATCAGAAGTTTACCATTATATGGCAGTACAAAATCACTTGTCTACTCGACAAATGCTAGATATTTTTCTTTACGTTTCCGAACCTGATATCTTTGTAGGTAAATGGGATATGATCTAAAGCCTTTCAATAAAATCACTTCTGTTTTGTACCAGAAGCAGGCTACTCAGGCCAGAAATTCATTTGTCAAATGGGACATGCCACTTTTTTCCACAGATTTGGATTCCATATTGAAAAATTGGAATTTTTTATTTGTACATTTTTTTAAATTCACCTTTGAAGTTGCTCAGATTATCAGAATATCCCGTTAAACATTAAACCTACAACTTTGATCTTGGTTCACCTGAAAGGAAAATTAATAGGCTACAACGTTTGTATCGAGGTGTTTTTACGTAAAAGGCTTGGTTTCAGTGATAAATAGGAATTTGTCTACAAAAGGGCGATATTTTTCAGTTTTTTGCATTTTACGCGCAAGCGGTGCGTCGGATCAAAAGATGTCTCGGAATAAATTAGTCTTAAAATTAAATTTTCTATCAGAATTCGTCATAAAAAATACCTGCCGCCATTGGAAAATCAAGAGTTAGATGCGCTGGAGAAAAACTGGAGAATGTTACAAAGTCAACTAAACCTTCAAAAGAAACCTCATGCAACATAACTATGACCTACCAAGTTTCATTTTGAAATTCCAACAACTCTAGAAGGAAAAGGGGGTGGACACATATACTGGGACACCCTGTTTGTATATATATATATATATTATTTGAGAAAATATTGTTATGATGATCAGGAAATCGAACCCACAATCATTTTAGAATTAATTTTTGCCTAATATTGTAAAATAAGTATTTAATATAAAACCTACATACCTTCATCACAAGAATGACAAATCAATTTACTTCATTCACTATTTAATCTGCATATTAACCATTAATTTAATAAAATTACTATTAAATAATGTAATCCCAATGAAGAACTGTTTAATCATAATATCAAACAAACCTGCGAATGGCTGAGGTTGACTTTTAGCTATTTTTTATAAATATCGCAATCTATATGTTACAATGACAGCTACATTATATATTAAAAAAAAAGGAAGTACCCATAGGTATAAGGAGCTCCGGTTCTGTAGCTTGTCCAGCTTCGTCAATAATAACATGGGTGAAATGTCCTCTAGGAAAGCCCATATTATAAAGAAGACCAAGGCAGCCAAGAGTTCCAACAGTGATTCTATGCTGACCGAGTAATTCACGTCCACACATTTGCACACCTTCATCTAGTTCAATCAAGGGTAATCATATATAATGCTTCAACACGATAAATTAACTTTAATAATTATAAATTAATAATTAAATATTTACGTATAACATATACTTCAAGGCACAAGACTTTCCCCACTCAGATATGATTTAATAGTAATTGTATTGACATAAAACTCCTGTTTCCTCAAAGTAACTTTTTCAGAATTGCTTTGTTAATACAAAAACAAATGTATTTTTGATAAAATCTGAATATTGTACATTGAAGAAAATGAATCATCTTAACTTTGAAAACATATTTTGACCTTTAAATAATAAAAAAAATGATTATTATTTTAAATCATTGCCTATTATTGGTTTAGGAGAATGCTGTTGCACAAAGTGGTCAGCTACCTTTCAGATTGGTCTTCTCTCTTAACTTTTAATTATAATAATAATATCACAGCCACAAAAAAAAAAAAAAAAAAAAAAAAAAAAAAAAAAAAAAAAAAATACAGACCCAGAGAGCAGACTATGTTAACTATATGTTTTTGGGGTCGCTGAATCCGAATCCGGGGTCAGAAAAACCCCTGCACTTTTTTTTTGTGCAAGTTATGCATTTGAAAAAGATAGGACCCTCCAAGTGGTACTCGTTTTCAAGACACTGAGCCTCAAAGATCCACTTTTTAACATTGGAAACAGCGGCAGGGCATATCTATGTTTACATATTAAAAAAGTGAGTTTGCTTACCATTTTTCTGGAAAACTAGTATATGATACATAATCTTGCTGACAGAAGTTTTAATAGGGTAAGAGGTACTTGTTTTAGGGATATAAACACTCGAACTCTAAATCCCTTGTTGTTTGTATATCTCATTCAGCAAACTTCATAGCTGGCAATGAACGCCCTGGATACTGCCACAAGTGATAATGATGCAAGGGATGTATACAGCACCAAAAGGTACTCAAGTTTACCGATTTGAATAAAAATATTATAGTGTAGTATATCCTAAATTAAGAGTTTTGGGGGTGGGGCTTAAACAAAAAGTGCAGGGGGGTTTTCTGACCCCTGGTTCGGATTCAGCGACCCCAAAAACATACAGTTAACTTGGTCTGCTCTCAATGTCCAGGCTTGTATGTATGTATTTTTATCAAAAATACATTTGCTGTGTAATTAAAACAGTAAGTAGCAAAGTATAACAATTCCTCATTTTCCATGTCAAATATGAATAATACAGAACTACTAAAAAAAAAAAAAAAAAAAAAAAAAAAAAAAAAAAAAAAAAAAAAAAAAAAGGAACAGAAATTACGACCGGTATGAGCAAATTAGTAATTTGGGGCCGATGTAAACCTCCTCTCTTAATGAACCAATTTAGTTATTTTTACAACACAGGTTTCACTTAAGATGACCACAACAAATACCGAGTTTTGTTTCACCTTGAGAGCATTGCAATCTTCAGTAAGAATATTTACGACCAATAAACGCCTATAAAAATGTTTAATATTTTTAATGATTCCTTGATCCATAGGCATGATAATTGTTGTCATATTTGGAGGGGAAAAAATCACTTTATTGTTGTCCATCGGAGGAATAGAGTTATGAGCAGCACAGTTGTCGATGAACAAAAGAACCTTACGTTTTTCTCTCTTCTTTTTACGTTCTTAGGCTGCTTAGGAACTTCACTGGCTTGGACTTGACATTTTTGAAGAAAAGAGGATTAGCCGACTTGCCAATCATCAACAAAGGCAACTTTTTTGGTTCATCGAGGATTTAAGATCGGCCGCCTCTCTGTCCACTTCCTATTGGAGGTTCAGACTCGTAAAAATTCAAATTATCCAAAATTTTATTCGAATTAACCATGATTTTTTTAATACATAATTCCGTCATGAGTGCAACCTGAATAGCTACTTTCATTTAGAAAATGCCAAAAGCAGGTGCAAAGAATATTTTTGGTCAATTTTATATTTTTAGGAAGCTGAATACAAAAATGACCTGGTTAATTGTTTTCAATGAAGTGCTGTAGTTAAAAACACCATTTAAAAAAATAGTTTCAATACTTACGAGAGGAGCCAGAAGTTCCCGGGATGTTAATTGCTTTAACATCTGGAACAGCTGAATATGGTACAATTGAAGCAGCAATTCTTCCTTGTTCAAGATAATGGTAACCAACCATTCGCAGAAGATCACCCTGCTCCAAATCGCCCGAGTCCAGAAGCCTTTCAGCTATTAAGTCTGCTGCAGAGTTTGAAGGAGTAGCAACCAATAATCTGTAATGAGAAGGTTTTCCAAAAGGAAAAGAAATTGTACGTTTCTACTACCTTCTTTTGGCAATAAATTTAGATCTAATTTTAATTCAACATGAAAATATATAAATATATTTTAAATTTAAAATACTACAGCTAAGAGTCAAAAGACATTTCTAAATTTCTTTCATTTCACCGCGTTTCCTACCTTTCTCCACAGGAAGGAAGCCCTTTTGAGGTTGACCTCTTGACATAATCCGGAAGTGCTGACAAGAAAATTTTACTCGTCAGAATCCGTAGATCACAAAAATAACAGAGTTTCAAATTTGTATGTATATATGTCAGGTTAGCTCTCTAGCTGGCTCAAAAATGGACCGATTTTAATGAAATTTGATACCAAAAACTTTGTGTGACTTGTGATATCAAGTTTGTCGTTAAACTGCAGGTACTATCCACAGGGCTCGATCTAAAGGCCCCTGTGAATTCCTTAAGCTTTAATGGTGTACGCTATCTAGCATTTTCAGGGTTCTTTACAGATCATACAACCATAATAAAGTTTGGAACAGACCAAACTTTGATATCACCTGAACATACTTAGCCGATCTCCATCCAAACAAGTCAGGCTTTATTAAAATTTTTAAAAAATGTGCTTTTTACATACAATTAATATTTAGTTTTCAAAGTTTAATTATTTAAGCCCCACACTTGATGACTTAGTTATCCAGTTAATTATTATTACCTGCTTTCTGGTATTAGAGCATGAATTTGAAGAATAGTTTCAACTACAGTCACTGTTTTTCCGGTACCAGGAGGACCAAATATAATATAAGGCAGTGGACGGGCTTCTCCAAGCAAAACGTTTTTCACTGCATCTTTCTGCTGTCGATTTAGTCCAATATTAAACCTATAAAATAGATGTATTTTACAAAAATATTTGTTAAAAAAATACTAATGCCCAATTACAATGACTTAAATCTACATAATAATCCTCATGAGGAATAGTCTTAATTTTTGGTTTTCAATTTCTAGACTTATCATTATGGTCTACTTCTCCCCCGCGGAATAAACTAACTAAGGCTTGTTCAGATAGATGGAAAAGTTCAAATCCCGCACGCGCAAAATTCTGAGGGAAAATTTTCTGACGGTTCCGCCGTTTGCAAATTCCCATTTCAATAAACAACACACTACATGAAACTGAATAAAAATTGATTATGACTCTTATTAGGACCTCGGAAGGCTGAAAACAATTTAAACTATAGTGTTGCCTGATCAAATAGCTGCAAACTGGGAAAAGGAATAATTTGTAAATAATAAAATAATTTAATGGAAGACTGATTGAGTAATTAGAAAATACTTTTTAAATTATAAAGTTCAGCTAGTCTCATATAATTTTTAAATGTATTGCAATTTATTTGAAACTAGCTGTTACCCGGCGTGCCATGCTACACCTACTTTCTGCATATAGAAAAGCCTAAGTAAATTAGAAACCAAATAAGTATTATTAAAATCTAATAACACGAATCTGTAACTGTTTCGAACCTGTGACCTCCCAACTCTGAGTCCTAGACGACTTTTACATAACCTATAACACCCCCCAGATTAAGATCTACATGTGTACCAAGTTTAGTCAAAATCGGACGAACGGTGTGGATTTGTATAAGGGACAAACATACAGACAGACATCTGGTAGATGTTTTTGACTTAACCTACGACACTCCCCAGATTAAGATCTACATGTGTACCAAGTTTAGTCAAAATCGGACGAACGGTGTGGATTTGTATAAGGGACAAACATACAGACAGACAGCTATAAGACGTTTTTGACTTAGCCTACGACACTCCTCAGATTAAGATCTACATGTGTACCGAATTTAATCAAAATCGGACGAACAGTGTGGATTTGTATAAGGGACAAACATATAGACAGACAGCTGGTAGACGTTTTTGACTTAGCCTACGACACTCCCCAGATTAAGATCTACATGTGTACCGAGTTTAGTCAAAATCGGATGAACGGTATGGATTTGTATAAGGGACAAACATACAGACAGACAGCTGGTAGAATTTTTTGACCTAGCCTAGGAGATTTCTCGTATCAAGACCTACCATTATTCCAAGTTTGGTCAAAAACGGTCAAACGGTGTGGATTTGTATAAGGAACAAACAAACAGAAAAACAGACACGTGATTTTTATATATATAGATGAGAAATTAAAATAAATAACACTGCAAGTGTTGGTAGTTAGATTTCTGACTAACCAAGAATATAAATTTTAACTTAAACTAAAAATATGAGGAAGAACTAACCATTTAATTTTTCTTTTTTTTTCAACTCCAATATTAACCCGAGCCTCATTATCCGTTGTACAATGCATGCCATAACCACTTCCTTGCCGGTTCCAATGAATATCCTTGTTATAGTTGTAGTTTCTACGGTAACGTCCTCGTAGATTTGGCCTAAAAGGGATCTGTAAGTATTCAGACCAAATATAATTAAAATCTAAAATATTTCATCTTATTCTAATATGATTCTAATTTAAATGGTTAATAATAATAATTTTATATGATATACCTAACACTCACAGTTAATACTTTTACAAGTCACTTCAGTGAGAGGCCCAGTTAACTGCAATCCAACTTAGTAATTTTAAAGTTGAGGCTTTTAAAGCTATTTTCTATTTACCTTTATTAACATTTAGAGTTTTCCTCAGTTTTATAGAATGACAGGTATATCCTGTCACTTGAGGAAAGAATAGAGGGGGCTCGACGTTGCCAGTTCAGGGTGTCTAGTACTTTTTAAAAGCAAATTTCATGACTTTTTTATGACATTTTAATGCAAATTTCATGCCCATTAAAAATAAAATAATTTCACTTAAAAAGAAAAAGCCTTAATTTTTAACTTAAAATTATTTGTAACCTTACACAGATTATCGTGATATCTATAAAATTGCAATTTAAAACTCTATAAAATGTGCATCATATGTTAAAGTGAATAGTTACATTAATTTTAAAAGTACTAAAAATTTTAGAATGACTATGGAATTAGCAGCCTCAAAAATTTCAAACAATCGTAACAGAATTCAAAATTTCTAAAAATATTACTAACTAAATATTTATTTAAATAATTAAAGTGAACTTGTCCTTACACTTTATTTCATAATATTAACCATTTTTGAGAAAAAGGCGATTCCAAAATTTAATTAAGTTGCATTCTCTATAATAAGCAAAACTATTTCTATTCTAATATTTGCAAATGACACCAGGGATAAGATCGGAATTGTGCTAAGATGACGCAGTTCCTGAGAGTTGGAAGCATGATAAATATATTAAACAGTTTAATATTAAGGTGAAAATATAGATCCCACTCTATTTAATAGCTTACAAAAAACCTTTTAAAAAAATAATAAACCAAATCAGTGTCATATGCAAACCATCAGGTAAGAAATGGAAATGAGAAGAAAAACTGAGGCAAGCAGAAAAAATACGCACAAAAGAATAAAACCGAGACTTCAATTTTAAGCACCGATTTCTCTGAGTGAGAATGCTTTATCAAACATATCATAAGGTACGTTTTTGTAGAAAATGTATAAAGCTTACGAATAAATGCCTTACACTTACCAAGATTTCCCAATTGTTTTTGAAATATTTAATAGAATAAACGAAAATTATCTTCGACTTCCTTAAAGGAGGCCCGGTGGCCGTGAGTGTTAAGGCGTGAGCACTTAACACTCGTAACAAGGGTCGTGGGTGCGATTCCCACTTTGGAGTGGTGGCTTTTCTTTAGAAAAAAGAAAAGGCATCAGCCCTGACCTGACTAGAAAAGGGTGGTAACCTATAGATAACCTGTTCCAAAATTCGTAGTTAATAGTAATGGACGTTAAAATTTAAATAAAATACTTTCTTAACCACAAACATAACCAAAATTTAAATATCTAAGTTTGGATGAATGTCAACAAGTTTCAATCAAATTCATCCTTTCTAAGTACCTGAACCGAAGAGTAGTTAAAAAAGCTTGTTGTATTCACTTTTCTCGAAAAAGGTTATAAATATCGGGTTTCATTCGTTTTCCTATGCCAGAAAAGCTACAAAAATTGTAGCTTGAAGACTATAAACAAAAATCCATAGGCGGTACAATTTTTTCAAGCGGATTTTTCCGAAAAAATGGTGTTCCAATGAGCGGATTCTGCTGGTTAACGAAATCAACCTTTTAAATTCAACAAAGTATTTTTGTATCAAATTTTATTACAATTGGACCATTCTTGGGGCAGCTACAGAGCTTCTCAATCCCTATCTCCCTTTGTGCCATAAACTTTTGCTCCTTCTGTTTTGACAAATATGTTAAATGTGAGAGTGCAAAAGGATGAGTCTTATGTAAATGATATTATTTATTTAAATTTTTAAATAATTGGCAAGGTTGTAATAAAATAAAAATACATAAGGTAATCATGAACACAAACACTTCCTCATGAAAATGCACGAATATTAACAATAAAGGAGGAATTTTACCTGAAATTTATGTCGAATATTGAGATATTTTTGACTTATGTTGGCTGACACATTCCGGGGATCTGGACTGTATATCTTCTGTTGCTCTTTACATTCTGAAGACTTAATATTTTTATTCCGCTGATTATTGAAGCGTTCTTTTTTCCTTGAGACACTCATTTCTTCATCTAGTTCCTTAACAAAATATGATACTAGCTTTGATCAAATGCAGAAACGTCAAACTCAATTCCTTCATTACTCTCAAACAGAAAATGATACCGTGTAGCTGAATTTTGTGAATGTGTGTGTGCATCAGTTTTAGTCATAAGGCATTCATGTGTTATACGAGTGTGGCCAATTCTCAGTCAGGCTAAAATAATTCCTTCTCGGCGTGAATTCCTGTGTGATAAAGTAAAGTCAGTTATAGTCTACGTAGTTTGTTTTCTGTTATATTTGTCCAGTTATTTACCTTTTTTATTTAGATAGATAGAATCAGGGCCCCTAAGGGGAAAGAAACTCTAAGCCTCCTCTTGTTATATATTTGTAATTATTAACATATAATGTCAAATGTCCTTTATATTTGTAATTTTATACTAAACTAAAATAAATTTCTATCATGGAAATGAATCTGAAGAAATATCCCCAAAATCTTTGTCTGTGTTCTCCTGGAGCATCAGCCTTATCTCTTCGTCAGACCGAAAACAAGAATCACCCATCGTCATTCATATCTAAGGAGGCTATTTATACCAACCACACTAAACACGATCCAAATTGTGACTGAAAGATACAAACAGCAACAATATGGCTGGAGAGACAAATCCGAGTATGACCCCCATTGTTTTTTTTTGATAGATATTAATATACTTGCACAATGTATAAATTGAAATAATATATGAATAAGATTTGATGAAATCAAAAATTATATATTTGAAGCTCTATTCGTAAATAATAAAATCAACACAACTAGCAATTAAAAGATAATTTAGATATAAAGCTATTGTTGCATAAACCTTAGGAGAAAAATTATTACTAATTACAGATTCTAAAAATGCACAGAAAATGTAATGTATTATTTCATTATGGGAAGCTACATACAAGGCTAGTACGGGCCACGAGTTAACTCGTGTGGAGCATGAGGGGTACTGATAGTGGAACACGAGTTAACTCGTGTGGAGCTTCTGGGGTACTGCAAGTAGTACACGAGTTAACTCGTTCAGAGCATCGAAAGGGTTAAGGTTGAGTGTCTTTGCGTTTGGATACTTTGTTAAATGCCTAGGTTTCCTGCCCTCGCCCAGTTACCAAAATTCTTTTGGCTAGGGTAATAATTCTTTGGGGCATACTTTACATGCTGGTTCTGGTCCACAGAGGGGTTCTTTGGGCCTCTATCTTGCTTGTCCGCTCGACAGCTAAATTATCCAGCAAGTTTGTTTATTCATCCACAATCATTGCCCTAATACAGATGCCCTCGATAGCTGCTATTGCTGCGTGGCTGTCAGAGTATATATTGACATGTTATGTGCCACTTTGCAGCAATATCTCTGCACTAGACCTTATACCAATGACTTCTGCCTAGAAAACCATAGGGAAGTTCCCCAACAATATCTAGATCCTCATTTATCCTCTGCTTGCCGCCCACATTCCACCTCCAACTCCTTCTACTGTCTTGTAACCGCCAGTGAAGCAGTGTAACTCCCCAATCGGAAGGTTAGCCTGCCAAGCTTGGGCAGTATTTCTGTCTGCTTTGGTTACATCGAACCCCCTGTCAATTTGTCCTTAATAATGCTGTCAGTTTGTCACATTGTTGTGCTATTTCCTTCTGTCACAAAAAAAGCCTATTAATCAGCATTTGTATTTTGTTCTAACCCACCATAATATTGTGTTATCTGAAAGTATGCAAATTGTGAATTTTTTCTTAAATTTCTTTGTATGTTGAATGAATTGTGTTAATGGAACACACGGAAGTGAACTCGGGCATAGTTTGCTTTTGTCATAAGTAAAGACCACTACTAAAAAATGTAGGAGGAATTGAGCTGGTTAAACAGAATGATTATCAGAATATAGATATCCGTTCACAACGTAAAAAATAGAAACTAAATGAAAAATAATTTCTCAAAAGGTATAAACAAACCTCTTCCACAATAACCTGGGTTGGTCTAGGAAAGATACCACTTGGAAAAAGCCATGAATATCCAAGATGTTTGGCAGCAAGGTTGATTGCTTGATGCATCCTTCTTAAAGAAGCTCGAGAAGTAACAAAGGACACTGAATACTGCATACCAACTTTATAAGAATCATGGAAGTCTTGTGCAAACTGCAGCCATAGTTCCGTATGAGTTACTCTATGAATAACTCCTTCATATTTTCGCTCATCTAAAAAATAAAATAAGAAAAAATACAACCTTTTATTGACTAAGAGCGATAGTGTACAAAGCTTACTCCAGGGTTCCCACTGACTGCGAATTGTCAGGGAAATTCAAAATTATGTATGCATATACTTTTTCCAATTTTTCTTTCTCTCACTGTTTTATTTGGAATATTTTGGTCTCTGTAACACAACATGAGGGAGGGTTGCATGAAGAATCTTAACAACATGGTCTTGGCTATATTTTTAAAGATCTTAACTAGTGATCTATTGGCTTAAATTCCCAGCATTATCTGACGTACCTTCTAATGTGGCAGATCAATTTCATTCTAAGCTTCCAAAATTGAAGCATTAATACTTAAATTATTAGTATCTATAAATATTTTTTTTTTTTTTAGTTTACCTGCGGCAGACGGTAGAGAAGCTATGAGCATATCACCAGCAACAAGTTTTGTTGTGTAAGGAGAAAGAGGAGGTACATCTAGTATTAAGCAATCGTCTCGTTTTCTGAAAGTAGCTTTATCCATTTGTAGTTCACCAACCTAAAATTATGTAAATCAAATTCAGGACCTTGGAAGAGAAAGAGTGAATCTGAAATATCTACTTTTTTTTTATTTTATTTTCTGATTCAGAAAGATGTAGGTAATATGACACTTTGCCTTGTTTCTTTGGTTCTTTTACAGTTTCAAGTTAAAGCGAATAGCACCAAGTTAAAGTGTATCATCTATGAAAAATTTAATATCCCACTTCAAGGGCGAATCCTGGGCCTGAAACTCCCCTCCTAGCATTTTAATAACCCTAAATCACTCGTAAAAATTCTAATTAAAATATTGAATTTCATTTGCATACTTTTTCAAACAGGCTTATGAATCAGAATTCCATAGAGCAAACATTGCTTTTGCTATCCTGAAGCACTTCTAGAACTTTGAGTTTGAATTCCCAACATCCAGAATGCGTGATTTGCCCTTTCTCTTCCAAGGTCCTGATATGTCTTACATTGGAACGTGGATTTAAAAACTAGTTTACTTAAATTTTGAAGTTTTCAGGATTTTAAAAATTTGGGTCTAATGAATACTTATAATTCCCACCCACAAATTTCAGCAATCAAAATACAAACCATTGAGAAAAAATGTTTTTCATCCATGACATTTTTTGACATTAACCATTTCTTTGCCAATTTTTAATTCAAGAATACATCTTTAGGGCAAATCACATGAAGAAGAGTTTTGTACCTACTAACCTGTTTCAACATGGCAACCTCTTCTAGATACAACAAGCCATGCATTCGAGGTAGGTAAGTCTTCGGAGACAGATCTTCTTTTAGGCAAGGAAGTACCTTTTCGACTCGAATCATAAGATCATCTAAATTCCTACACAAAGTAAAAATAATAGGAATGATTCACAATCTGTTTATTGTTACACAGCTAACTTAAAGCAAATCGATGGACAAAAATTTAAAAAACAAAACAAAAAGAAAACATTATTAATTGGACCCATTCCATTCCTTAGCCTAATTCAGGTCAATTCTTTGTTCCAACACCTGTAGGTCCAAGTGGACCACTTTCCGAACTAAAGCTCTACATAAACATTGTTGCTTATAATTGTACTTCTTCTTTGCCGCCGGAGTGACTTGAACCCCCCATCTCCTGAATGAGAATCTAAGGCGATAGCCACTAGACCAAGGGAATACCCTAGTATTTAGTTATGCTAAAATGAATAATAAATGCGTAATTGAGATAATGGAAGGTAGAAAGCATTATTTCAAGAATAAATAAATATCATAAAAAATAAATGAATTTCCATATAATTTGTGAACACCAAACAAGTTATTTTAATTTGTCCTTCATTGGATTGCATTATAAAATATCAAACAACTGGTTTCTCTGTGTTTAGACAGAATAAAATGAGAATAGATAAAATATTAAGTGAAATTATTTAAAGCATGGGTGTTCAAAACATTGTAATAAAAATAAAGCTGTTGCAAGTTCCTTCTTTATCAATGCATTTTCAGAGAAGTTATCAATTTTATTTATATCTTCTGGTGTGAGGAATAATATAAAAAAAAGTTGATACGTAAATTTTCAAATTTATAACGAGAAGCTATTAGAAAACATCACTTTGTGCACCAATACAGTTTGAACTGTGCTATAGAACTAGCAAGAGTTTCATTTCTAAACCTTTTAATTGAAAATTTTTACATCTTGACATCAGGTAATGCAGCAACAAGTATCTTGTCAGAAAGTGCAAACTGTCCAAGTTTGACTGGAACAAATGCAGCGGGCGAAAATGATCTTCTTCCAGGCATAATTACTCCAGAAGACCGGTCCAGTAGCTCCCTATTATTAAAACAAAAAAACATTCCTTATTATTTGGTAACAAATTATTCAAAAGTTTTTGTAATAAAATAAATAAAAAATCAGTCCCATAGCAGGCCACGAGAGCCCAGTGGAGCAGATACTGTAGGTGTATGTGATACTTGACCATAAGGCACCCTAGGAAGATAGTATGGTCAGTATTATGCTCTATCTGCTTGATTTTCACCTTTGCAGGTACCAATTAACACATTAAAGGCAGGAGTCATAGCTCTACGGGTTGTCTCGACTGTAGCTTAAAGGCGGGAGTTGTAGTTATACGATTTGTCTTGACTGTAGCTCAAAGGCGGGAGTCATAGTAATACGATTTATCGACTGTAGCTTAAAGGCGGGAAGTCTGCCTCATTAACTAGCATGCTTTTGTCATGATCCCTGCATTTAATGTGTTAACACATTAATTAATTTTTATTTTTTACGGTGAACCAACATCTGGGCCATTAGCACCAGATACTCATAAATAAATGAGGGCCATTCCACGTCAATTCAACCAATGAAAGTACTGTTTACAACCCGACCCTCTTAGATTTTTTTGAAATTTTGAATCATAATAGCTCTAACAACTCCTTGAATGGTACAATTTTTTAAAAAATTTTATCTGTTTCTGTTTTTTTAGTATTAATTTTCAAAGTATTGAAAAACCACCTTTTTTTGGTCAACTGGAAAATGTTAATTCCTTGATAGATTGAGTTCTATTCTAGCTAGAACAGTCAGCATAGTCTCATTGTTTAGCTAATTAAATGGACTTTAATTTGATATACAACAAGACCAACTTATTACAAATTTTACATTTAAAAAAAAAATTCGAAAACTTGTACGTAATGGTTTTCAAAAAACTGTACTTTTAAAATTCTGAAAAAAATATATTTGAATCTTCAGTTCATTGACTACATATGCTGTTAGTTTCATTATGGGATGGGAACGGGATCATTTTATAACATAATTTTGACTTTATAGTTGTCACTGTGTGGTTGGTAAAAATATGGTGAGTGATGGATATTTGTATTGGAAATTCAGCAATAAGCATCCCTGATCAAAATTTGATTTTTTTCAGACAGAACTAAAATTAAAGGGGAGATTTGAAAAAAAAAAGAAAGAAAAAAAATTACCGGAACCCAGAAATTGCACCCTTTCATTCCTTTAACTAAGAAAAAAATTAAGACTCAACTTTACTCGAACTTCAATAAAAGTGAAGTTGAACTGGTAACTGATTTAGACACAGATACAGTAGCCTTTAATGAAAAAATATGCAGTGGTTTTATTGCCTCAACAAAAATGAGGAGATGGATGAAATAAAATTTAATATCCAACATGTCTCAATTATTACAAATTTTATTTTTCAAAAAATGTTTTACATAATTTTAGACTACAAATGATGCTGGTTTTATTATGGGATGGCAATGGGGGAAAAAAAAAAAAAAAAAAAAAAAAAAGACCATTTATAACATTTAATAAACGGCAATATCCATTTTTGTGCTATTGTGTGTAACTGTGTAGTACACATGCCAGCTACCACTGGTTGTCATATTCACAGGTAATAAAACCGCCACATATTTTTTCATTGAAGGCTACTGGATCAGAGTCTAAATCAGTTAAAATTATGTTGTAAAATGTTCCCATAATGAAACTAACAGCATATATAGTCAATGAACTAAAGATTGAAATATATTCAGAATTTTAAAAGTACAGTTTTTCAAAAATCGTTTTGTACAAATTTTCAAAACATTTTTTGAAAAATGAAATTTGTAATAATTGAGACATGTTGGATATTAAATTGTATTTAATCCATCTCCTCATTTTAGTTGAGTACACATATCAGCCACCACTGGTCGTCATATTCACAGGCAATAAAACCACTGCATATTTTTTCATTAAAGGCTACTGTATCTGTGTCTAAATCAGTTACCAGTTCAATTTCACTTTTATTGAAGTTCGAGTAAAGTTGAGTCTTAATTTTTTTCTTAGTTAAAGGAATGAAAGGGTGCAATTTCTGGGTTCCAGTAATTTTTTTTTTTTTTTTTTTTTTTTCAAATCTCCCCTTTAATTTTAGTTCTATCTGAAAACAATTCAAATTTTGATCAGGGATGCTTATTGCTGAATTTACAATACAAATATCCATCACTCACCACATTTTTACCAACTACGCAGTGACAATTATAAAGTCAAAATTATGTTATAAAATGATCCCGTTCCCATCCCATAATGAAACTAACAGCATATGTAGTCAATGAACTGAAGATTCAAATATATTTTTTTCAGAATTTTAAAAGTACAGTTTTTTGAAAACCGTTACGTACAAGTTTTCGAAAATTTGTTTGAAATGTAAAATTTGTAATAAGTTGGTCTTGTTGTATATCAAATTAAAGTCCATTTAATTAGCTAAACAATGAGACTATGCTGACTGTTCTAGCTAGAATAGAACTCAATCTATCAAGGAATTAACATTTTCCAGTTGACCAAAAAAAGGCGGTTTTTCAATACTTTGAAAATTAATACTAAAAAATCGGAAACAGATAAAAAATTTAAAAAAATTGTTTTTGGTTATTTTTTGTTAGAGTAACCAACCTACCAAATTTTATTAAAATCCAAGAAGGTCGGGTTGTGACCCTTGTTGATTTGACATGGAATGACCCATGAATTAAAGGCTGGGTGGGCCTAGGGACGGTCTTGGACCCTGAATACAACCCACAAACGAAGACTCCAAAAGAGAAAATCTTCGGTGCGCTCGAGCTTCAAACTCAGAACCTCCAGCATATTAGTCAAGTTCTTTACCACTGAGCTAACCTCCACCCATTAAATTTCTTGTAATGCTAAATATTATTATTTAATCTACAACAAAAACTAAAATTATTTTAAAATAAAGGTTATTAATTAATTAATTTTATCAAAAATTGTGAACAATTCTTCATTTTCTATTAAAAAATCCTCAAATTAAAAATTAAATCATAATAATTCAATGAATGGAAAAATCCCTATGTACTTTACTAAGAAATATTCGGAATCTGTAGTTAAAATTTCTGTAGTTATACATTTTTTATTGAAGTTGATCGGGTAAAAATTGGAAGCTATAGCGTATCGCCTGATTTGAAAAACATAGTTTTGAGAAAATCGACTTACCAAAAAGCACAATTTTTTTTTCTTTTTGATTTTTTTTTTCATCATTTTTTTTATGACAAATTATTTATTCTTCCAAATACTATCAAATATATATAGCTAGATTTGTTGAATGAGGACAAAAATTATGCACAGGAGCACATTAACATTGTAGCTTGGAGTGTATTTAATGTAAGCCACCACTCCAAATGTACGGATTTTGGTTATTTTTAGAGTCTGAGGAGGAATTTATGGAAAATGATTTTATTTATAATAATAAATAGGGACAATTTGTTCATCTTAAAAGAAACAATAAGAAGATATTGGCGCTAATGGCCTATATGGCGGTGCGCCGTAAAAAAAAAGTCTGTCAAGGAACGGCAAAAAAAATAAAAAATAAAAAATAAATACAAGAAAGAAAATATCCAGAAATAAGAGTGAAAAATTTAATAAATTTATACATAGAGATCACATGAGACAAATTTGTCCTAATTGTTAATAAAAACGGCTGTATATGTATTCAATATATTTTGTACATAATGTTTGTTATTTAATTTTCATTAAAAAAGTATTAATAACATGAAATTGCATCAAGTTTATTGTTTATATGTTGTAGAAAAATGTATTTCAATTCGTTCCCTGCAATGATTACAGAGCAACAGTATAAATGTAATTGCTTAATAATTAAAAGTTAATAAAATTGTGTTTTTGATATGTAATTAGGTGTTTCAGAAATGGCTACATCTCTAGCGAACACGCCTAACGATGTCATAATCTAGAAAGCTCCTACTGGTGGGTTAAAGAGTGGCAAGTAAAGCACTTGATATGCCTTTTAAAAAACATGGGATTTTTATAAATTACTTACATAAAATTCTACTTAACTCGAGAAAGAAGAAAAATGTCCACATCTGGGTGAACTCTTTCTTTCAAAAATGCTTCTACCATTAATAATAATCTTACTTTGCTGAAACATCTTTTCTCGGAAGTAGTGCATGAAGACTTGTAGGGCAACCTTCGGTGCTAGTCTCTTGAATGTTTGGATCAATAACTTCGAGATCAAATATTCTACCAATCTTGAATTCAGAAAAAATCCAAACATACTGTTCTGAAGAACGACCAACAAATCTGCAAGAATTAGATCTCGAAATAATGAAAATAAAATCACATAAAACTAAGTTCCAATTATGAAAATTAAGTATATTTTACTTGAGTCCACTTTCCGTTTAGCCATTTTTGTAGTACTGTATTTTGTAGGTACAAAAAACTTTTTGTTTTTACTAGAAATTATTATAACAAGATTTTTTTTACCTGCTGACCATTTTGATTTAAAAACGAATGAAATAAAGTGGATGAATGTTTAACATATCTGCCTGTCACTGAAAATATGCTGGTTCAAATCCAGCATCAATTGATTAAGGATAGCATTTTTTTCAGCGATAGGCTCACTGAAATGTCTTTTTATTAACAAGGCTATTATAAAATATAAAAAGTTATTAAATATAGGAAATGAGCATGACTACTGAATGAAGTAAAGAAGACTACAAGATCAAAACTGCATAAAAAAGATAAAATTTGTTAATGATCATTTGCATATCTATATTTTCATTATAGTAAGTTTTATTTACAAAATCATCAGACATTATATAAACGTTACATATGGATGTTTTTTCATATTACTTTGAACCAGCCTTGAGATTTAACTTAAAATAACCAGTAATCATAATTCTTAAAAATCTTAATTCGACTATTTCAAGTTGTTGATGAATATTAAAGTTTTCCCGTCTAAATGCGAGATCGCTTTATTATTACAATATATACATATATATATATATATATATATATATATATATATATATATATATATATATATATATAACTTACTTTCCATCAATGCGAAATTTAAAAGCAATGATTTGCCCTGGATCAATTGTAATTGGAAACTCAGATGGACTAAGAAGCAGCATCTGGCTAGTGTCTGCCTTAGAAAGCAAACATACTGTGTCTAAATTCTTCTCCACCTTGCTCTGGTTAACTACTTCTACCTAGAACAAACGAAAATGTGGAAAGATCAAAAGTTAGTAGGCAGTTTGAAAGATATTTTATTTTGGACATATAGTAAGCTAACTTTTTTAAAAAAATATATGCCGTGTAAGATAGGGAACCTAGCAGGCTCTATTTAATGATATGTGGGTGATAAATGATTATCAGTTTTATAATATATTCCAGGGATTTATTGGTACATACCAGGTTTTTCATCCAGCTTCGTTAAAACAAGTTTAAAAAATGCTTGATTTAAGTGGTTTTTTGGTATTGGGTGTACACATTTTTTTTTTCTTTTCTTTTTTTTTAACTTTGAACCTTTATCCAGAAAAATTTAAAGAATGAATTTTATCCGAAGTATTTTACATTGTTAGCTACAAATTCTCCCCATCTTTAGCATACCTTTAAAAAAATCCTCATTTTTTGAGGAGGTCCAAAAAATCAACCCAATTTTTGGCTTTTCCTCATGAAGTAAAGTATTGCTTAACTAGGCTAAGAGTCTTCAACCAGAAATAGTGAAAGTTGGAATGACCATTGCCTGGTGAATACAGCGGATGGGGTCGTAAATCGTGGATAGGGGAAGCGTTCTTATGATGAAAGATCACTTTGACGTGTCTTTTGGCATATTGTGGGTATTTGAGCTTCGATGCTTGGCTCAATTGCATGAACTTTTGTTGATCGGAGCTTAGGGCTGGTGTAGCTCATAATAGATTATGATGATCCCTCAAGTTGTACAGCATTACAGCTGGCCATGAATATTTGGTTTGGCTGTTGAACTTGATGCATGGCCAAGCTTAGTACCACGATTGTCTGCACTTTAGGTTGTCATAGTGGATCCATTTTTCGTCCTACACCATGATTCTATAATAAAACCCCTTCCAATTTTGCCTTTGGAGCAATTGTTCGCTTGTGAAAAAAAATCATTCGATGTCTCTTGGTTTGAGTTTATAGTGGTGCGTATAGTGTCTGACTGAAATCTCCCTTGTGTCAGACACTTTTTATGCACCAGAGGTTAAGCGGAGTCCAATTTCCTTGTTTTTGCACCATACCAATGACCTTGAGACAAATTGTAACACTTGTTGAGTCACTCCAAATGTTTTAGCTAGCTCCTCTTGAGTTTGATCCAACAACCTCTTCGAGTATCGTCAATCTTTACAGTGCGACGTACCTTCGCATTCTTTGACACTGGTTCAAAATCGCCACTTTTAAAATGCTGGAACCAGTATTGGCATGTTTTTATTGATGGGGCATGTTCGCCTTATGAAACACACAGCAAACAATGTCCATCAGCTTCACGTTTCCTCAAATAAAAACAAAAAATAAGTGCTTCTTGCAAAGATTGACATGGTTTGAGAACATAGCAACTATATAGTATATGCAAAATTGGGCCATGAGGAGAAGGGAGTTTACTAAGAATTAAAATTATAATTGGGTCTTAATTTTTGTCATCTTGCGCCAAAACTCATTACTCAATACAGAGAACTAATGATAGAAGTTTATTATGTTTAGTTCTTTAAAATTGGAGTGAAGGGGGGTTAATCAGAACTAAAATTAACCGGTGCTAATAGTTCCGCAGTTGATGGGCTTTGAACAAAATAAATAAATAAACCTAGAATTGAAATGAACAATACCACAAATTCTCTCGATGCATTAAGTTCCACAATGAATTTCGAACAAACAGAAATGAAAACGCCTTGCTTATCAAGAAGTAGTTCTTTCCTTGCTTCTTCTTCTTGTTTCGAGAGTCGAACATTTGTATAGCGGACTTGAGCAACAACTTGAACGGCTCTCCACTTATAACCGCCTTCACGATCACTTCGAATCAAACTTGCTAAAACCTGAAGTCAAAATATTTATATTAAAACAAATTGAATTTTATAAATAAAACACAAGTAATTAAATTGCCCTTGGAACGTCATGCAAGAAGTTGTTGGCTAGGGAGCAGTTCCTGGTGCCACAACAATAAAGTTTTATGTAATATTAGTAGTAAAAATGATACATTTTATCGGAATTTACAACAATTTAGTCAAGGTGTATTGTATTGAAATTTTAGTATAAACTAAAAGTTCGTAGCAGCTAATAAATATATATTTATGAGCTGCTTAGTATACATTAACCCTTTGTGCTCAAGTGCCTTGGAGGGCAGGAATTGAAAATCTGTCTTCAAACTCAAAAATTTTGTAAGCAAAACGTTACTACATTATGAAGAATAAGGCACTAATTTTGTAAACAGCAGCAATTATTTGATAAAATTTTATAATTATAATATTCTAAATGCTCAAAATAATCAAATTCTTGACTAAAATAATATAATATTTAGTTTAAATATTTGAATTGGTTGGTTCAGACAATTTAATAGATGTATTTACTCTATTAAGACAGTTTATAATTGAGTGATGTGGACTTCCACTTTACTGTTTACAAAAATGATCAATTTTTATGAAATTTGTTACCTAAAACAAAAGGTTAATTTCTTTATCAGCAGAAGCTTCTCAACTGAACTGTTCTTTTTTTTGTTGTTATTTTGGCAAAATTTGTGCAATATATATATTTATAACAAAATTGAACCACCTTTATTTCTGAGGTCTATGAGTTCTGAAACGTGACATTTTCTAATTGGCACTGCGGAATTGCGTCGTGAGGACAATCCCATAAACGGGTTTCCTCCCTATAGGGGGAGGGAAGAAATGTGCTAAAACTGAATACCTTTAGCGAAAGATTCTCTAAGAGAAGAATCTCAATTGAAAACAATAAATTGTGTTAATGAAAAAAAGAAAACCTTATCTCCTTTAGTAGGTTGATAACCGGCTTCACAAGAATGAACGGTGAACTCTGCAAAATTGCTAATGACTCCTCTTATTGAATCCCATTCAGTAACTGTACCACTCTTGGTTAAGGTTTTCTTAGGATTTATTTTCTCTATTATCATATCGGCATCACCATCTTCAGGGATTAGTGCATCTAGTTCGACAATGTCGCCTTAACAGAAATAAAATATTCTTAATGTACTCCATATAATAATAATAATAATAATGAGGGCAAAGTTAGCTCAGTGGTAACAAGTGGACTAATGAACTGGAGGACCTGAGTGATCTTCTAGTGTCGTCTTTTGATGATTGTATTCAGGGGCACATACAATCCCTAGGCCCTTGCAGCCTTTAATTAATTTCTTAATGAGTACGCGCAAAGACAAAAATCAGGCGTTGGAAGCATAGTACTGACCACACTATCTCCCTAGTGAGCCATATAGTTAAGAATCTAATACCTCGACAGTACCTGCCGCTCTGGATCCCTGTGGATTGTTACGGAACATATAAAAATAATATTGAATGGAAAATGGTATTTTATGTAAACTCTAATACATTTCTTAATAAATTACCTTCATTTTGGAATTGTATACTGTTAGAAAGCTAATTAAATTTTACAACTTTTTTGAGATCCAGCAGCCTGCAGGATTTTTTCTGGAAGAGTAGTGATTCTCTAAATGTTGTCACTAACCAGATCCCTGACTGCCCCTAGGCCAATCCAGCCTTTAATTAATTTAGTAATGGGTGCCTGTAAAGGGGAAAATCAGGTGGCCAGAGTATAGTACTGACCACACTATCTCCCTAGTGCCATATGGTCATGAATCAGATATCTCTATAGTATCGGCTCCTCAGAGTCCTTTTAGCCTGTTACGGGATTGCTATATTTTTTTTTTTTTTTTTTTGCTAACCAGAAGCTTTTATTATTTACTTTTTGAATTGATTTTGTGGTTCGAATAAGATACTAGTGAACATTGGATGTGCAATAGCATTAAAGCAAATTTAATGCTGATATAAATAATGTAATGAATGGCTA